>MU227754.1:582844-600857 GCA_018584345.1 Thuja plicata
CCGCTCAGTATGACAAACAAGGCTTTCTCATGATGATAGTCAAAATCAATGAGAAAGAAGTTACTATGGCTTTGGAGTCTTTAGACTAAAACAAAGCAGACTTTATTAGAGTGAGGTGGAATCACCGACAAAAGGTTTGTACTCACTTGGGTCATTCCCGGAGGTTCAACTTTCGGCAGGCCCTCTAAAGGTGACTCAACTTGGTTCAGATTCAAGGGTTTGATTTTCTAATTCTCTCAATGAGAGAAGAGCATACTTTTCTACCTTTGCACCTCACCCAAACACATCAAGCATGTTCATCACTGAGATAGTTTCACTCCACCAAATCCACAAGTATTTGGGTTTCTAATTCTCTCAATGAGAGAAGAGCATAATCCCCTAACTAGTAGAAGTGCTAAAGATTCACTTATCTTGCTTTGCTTCCCCAAGTATCCTTCATGCTAGCAACATCTGGGTTTCAGATTCATTCATGGGCATCACTTCATGTAATGAAGAGCCTATTGCCCTACTTTGCTATCGGGATCCTTACAAAATTTTAACGAAGCCTTATTTAGACTATGTGAATAAAAAAAGTAAACAAACATGACATTTTAATATTGTCTTTGACTATCGTCCTGCAAGTAAATCGTTAGAATGTTTTAGCCTTTGACAAGTGAACCTGCAAACCACTGTTATGCTGCAGCAGAAAAATCAGAAACAGAAAAACCAGAGCAGAAACAGAAGTCAGAACAGAGAAATAACAGATTACAAATTTTGCATTTTAAATGATTGTCAGTGAAAGTTCGCACGAGAAAGTACTTCACCGCGCGCGAGCAAGTGCTTCAATGCGCGCGAGAAAACTATTTCTTCGCGCGAGAAAGTGCTAGGAAAAGCAATTCTTCGCGCGGCTCAGCGCAAAACTTCACGCGGCTATAGAAAATCTTCGCGCGGCAAGAGCAAAACTTCGCGCGATAATCCGTACTAGTGCAGTACGGACGCACGACAGAGACTAAAAAACACAGTCAATAGATTCAAAAATGAGGCCAGAAAATTGATTTTTTTGCCCCACGGTGGGCGCCAAAATGTTGTATGTTGAATGTGGACCTCTTAATTCAACACAAACGCAACATAGTCCTTACACAATCAATGAATTCACAAAGACAAACATGAATTGTTTGCTCTGCAAATGTGATTGAAGCAACCTGTTGCCTCCTAATTAGATGTGATTGTTGCAGTTTACCCTCAGAACGAGAGTCAATAACCTAACCATTGCTAACATGGAGGATTTTATAGTGCAAGTAGATGAAGAAAAGCCATTATTTATGATAAATATGCATCTAGTTCATGAGAGAATGCTATCATTCTATGAATTGAGACATGATTTAAGCTATGAAATTGAAGTGCAACTAGTCTAAGAATGAAATGCAATTAAGCTATGGAAATAAAAGTGCAATTAAGCTAAGAAATTGAATGCTTCTAATCTAGAAAGTAAAATGCTTGAAATCTAGAAATGAATGCTTTTTTAAGCTAGAATTTGATTAGCAAATGAATCTAGAAAAGCTTTAAAGCATAAATTGAATTGTTAGCTCCTACAAATAGATCATGAATCAAAGCTAAACAATGTTCAATTCCAATAAAATTATACTAATAATGCAAGAAAGTAAGCTAAAAGCATGAAATCAAAGCTAAATTTGCCTATAGTAATGATGCTCAAAACAAAGATCCTCTACAATGAAGAAAAGAGGTCCAATTTATAGAAAACCAAGGAGAGAGGATGAAGAGTTTGTTGAAAAGAAAAAGTTGTCTCTTCATTCTCCAATTGAGAAAAATAAGCAAAGATTATTAAAATAAAAGAATGAATTATTGACACATAAGTGTCCTTTCACATGGAATTATGGAATTTCCTTTTTGAGGATAATTCATTCAATTAATTAAATAACCTTTCAATTCCTTTTATGTATATTAGCCAAAGGGGGTGGAATTGATTTAATTAAAAGCACTTTGGACTTTAGGATTAAATCGATTAATCATAGGGATTTTAGCTAATAATTATTTGAGATTTAGGAATTAAATGTAATGTCAGATTTATGCAAATTTGGGTTTTCCGCATTTGAAACTCAGTCAATTAAAGTCAATTAGGAGAAGAACTTGCCTAATACAATAGGACTTCGAAGATAAGAAAATGCACCAAAATTGATTGATTATTAGGTGCCAATTTTGGGGTGTTACACATTGCATATGCACTACACAGAGTGCTGGGGGTAGATGCAAGGAGAGAAAGGATTAGCTCTGACATCCTTATGATGGTACTGGATATACAAAGCCCTCATATCAGTACTAATTATGATTACATCCAATATATAATTGATAGGATGCATGAAGGGTTTGTACAAATTTAGAACAAGGAGGTAAACCCTAAATTCATGCAATATTCTTTATTGATGCACTTAATTCCTTACTACAACTTCTCCCTAATGGATTGTGACAACTTGAGGCCACAAAGATTCTTTCAGAATCCTAACCCAATCCAATCCAATTCTGGGTGAGGGCATGGAATTCTACTTCAAAGGATTATTATTTTTGTGCATTTGAAAATTAGATGGTTTACCCAATCCTTGTAGCTCTTGGTGTGGATAAGACAAGGTTACCAATACAGGTGTTACAACTTTTGAGGCCTTGTGATTTGGTTGACAAATGGCTTGGAGATCACAATTAGGGTGATTTCTTTTATGATAAAAATTATACAATGATGAAGGTGTATGGTTGCATTCACCCACCCCACATCCTGCCATTTAATGTGCCACCAAGGATATCAGCCATGGAATTCATAAGGAAACTAATTTTGACAGATAAGGAACATCTTGCTCCCCACAGGAAGGGAACTTTTACCCCCAGACAATTTAAGATATATGGTTTCACCATTGGTAAAGGGGCTATAGATTTGATAAGTTCATGGATGAACCATTTCAGAATGCATATTTCTTTATGTAGGTATGTTGATTCAGAGGGTTTTATTTCAAGTGCAAGGAAATTATTGACTCCTTCCATCCCTTTCAATAAGGAACATGAGCAGTGTATAGAGGAGGACATGCTCAGAAATATGATGGATGAAGATGAGATTTCCTTGAGAGAAAGAAATTTTAATGAATTGATGGATTTGGATAGACAGGTGAAGAGGAAGGGATTGACTTTTAGTGGTTTTTTCCCTGATTTGCCTTACTTAAAAAGGCTAGATGCTATGATTGATTCACCCACCTTCTTGTGCAATCAATTAGAGGATGCACTTGATGAAAGTGACAAAAAGAAGAAAAGTATTCTTCATCAGAAAATGAAGAGGAGAGTGATAGAGAATACTCGATGCCTAGCCCACCTCCAATGGATCAACAAATGATCGAATATCAATCAGTGGAAGGGGAGCAACAAGCAGAAAATGTTGTGGACTTAACTCAAGTCCCAGAAGATGAAGTTACAGATGAGCCCCCACAGAAAAAAATAGAAGGTTGAAACATGGGAGCCTTCGCAACAGAGAAGAGAAAAGAAGAAAGACAAAATTGGTGCTCTTATCCCAGGAAATAGAGCTTATGACCATGAATTAAGAAAGAAAATAAGGCAAGGGAAAAATATGCAAAAGAGCATTGAAGAGGAAATTGAAATACCTCTTCGGACTTTCACTGATGAAAGGAAATTACACCAGCAAGAGTTCTTAAGTGATGATAAATTCATCAATACAAAAGAATTCAAAGAATTTCATGTTTGGAACAAACACAAATTAGCGAGGGAAAAGTTACAACTAGAGGGAAGAGCCCTAGTGACAGAAGAGGCCTTGCAAGAATTACAAGATTATGATCCTAGGTCTGAAAATATGACTCCTGAAGAAGCAAGGAAATTGGTTAAGTCCAGTGGAATGTTGCTAAAAGGAAGGATGGGACTTGGCATCTGCATTCATGATTGATCAGGTCAGGAGGCAACCTGATATGAGTTTGTCATCAGAGGTCTAGGTAGGAGATATGATTAAGGGATTTGGATACAATCCAAAGTCCTAAGCATTAGCTATGTGGAGCCTAGATCCCAAAGATGACAAGCCATCTGTGATGAGTATAGAGGAAAAGATGGTAGGGAACCAAATTATTTGGTCAGTACAAAACATAGGAGACTTGGAAATCTCCCAAGTTCTCACACAATTTGCACAACTTAATGAGGCTAAAACTGCTGAATTATCAGAAAGAATAAATAAAATGACAACTGAGAGGAGTGCAATTGTATAGGATAGAGATTTGTGTAAGATACAACTCCATGCCAATGAAAAATTAATCAAGGAGCTAAAACAGAAATTGCGAGAAAGGCCAAAGGTTGTTCTTGCATAACCAAAAGAGGTCAGTATTGATGAAGTCCAGACAGAGTTAGCAGCTGGAGAAACATAGATGGGTATTAAAGAATATAATGATGTTATTTTGGGTGCTCTTTTCCAAATTTGGCAAAACATAATACAGATAATTAAAGATAAGGCAGATATAGTTCTAGATGCATATAATAAACTGCTAGGGTTACCTACAGAGGTTACTAATTATGTAACAATTTTGAACCCATACTATGCAAGTTGGTCAGTAAGGACAAATATTTTTGAAAGGTTAGCATCATTGCAACCTTTAAGGGATGATCCACTAGAGATAGTCATCTAAGTGCATGAAGAGATAGAATAGATAGGGTTTACTCTATCATATTTTAAAGGAAAAGTTAATCAGATTGAGGCTAGAATGAAGATGTTTGGGCTAGAATACAACATATTGACTCATTCTAGGAAGGTAGAATACAGTTCTTGTGTTTTTATTGTAAGGCATTTAAGCACACTGATCATAAGGTGATTGTGTAGTTACTTGTAGGTTCCTTCAAGGAAGGATTAAATTATTTCAAGTAACCCCAGGGAGCATAACATTAGTTTGAGGATTTGATGATAAAGTTATAGGAAGAGGATAGTGTATAAGGTATTCTATATTTGTTGTATGTGTTTTATTGATTACCTTAATGTGGATTTATACAAGATATTGACTCATAACCCAGGGTTTAGGCACTAGTTTTATGTTTGCTAAGTAATTGATTTACAATCCAATATTTTCAAATTACTTAATCATATACACTGCAAAACAAATAATTCCATTCAGGTGATTGTATTCTTAGGGTACAGTTCAGTTTGTTGATTCCTTGAAGAGAGGATCATTAGGTTGTCCCTCTTAAAATCAAAAGGAAGAAGGATGAAAATCCTTATCTCATTGGTTCATGTTATCAAGACCATAGCCTAGCTTATAGTACTCTGTTTTAAATTAATCATTGCAATCTCCAAGGTATTTTATAAGTTGTTACAGTGAGGTCAGAAGTAACAAACCAGTGAATGAACTAGTCCACTAAATATATTGACTGGAGAATCAATAATCCTTTATAGGTAATACCTTCCTGAGTCTGTGGAGCTCAAAAAAGGAGGTGATAATAGGTATCCCATTATTATCAAATACCTCGTCAATTAGCCATTCTCTTTAATAAAAAGGAGTTTGCATTCAAGTATATAAGTATACTGTCATTTTAGGGTTGTGCTGCAAGAAAAAGAGCTAACAAATTGGCGACTCTACTGGGGACTGGGTATAATTAATTGTATCTAAGGAGTATCCCAGAATCTGGTTAAAACAAACAAGTCTTTTGAACACTAGAGATTGTAAAGTCTTAATAAGAGTATTCAAAATCTATGAGGTTTTAGAAGATGGTATACTTATAGTTGTAGTTGCCAAGGTCATTTTGATAGTATTCATTCATCCCAAACAACTGTTGAGTGGCGAATCTAAAGTTAAATACCTAAGACCAGTACAAGTTAAGTGAACATATTTCAAAATGAATACTAGGTCAAAAATGAAAGGGAATCCTAAAGTTGCATTAGAACGTGGAATCCCATCTGCTTCAAGGATGGAGATGTCTTGGAGGAAGAAAAGAAACCAAGTCAGTATACATGAAACTTCTCCAAGAATCAAAGAAAGTGATACTAGGAGAGAGGAGGGTAGCAATCAGTCTAAACATGAAGGCAATACTTCAGAGTATGAAGAAGCTCCAGAGAGAGGACTAGAAACACTTGCAGCTACCTCCACTTCAAGTGAAAGAGAAGGAACTGACACTATAAGTTCAGATTCTAAGTTTCCTACTAATGAACTCACTGAAGAAGAGAGGATTTTGATGAAAAAATTAGGCCTTGTTCAGTAGAGAAAAAGATTTAAAAAATAAAAAATATGATAGAAGAGATATCAACAGAAGTAGAAGAAGATCCTTAAGACATCAAACTAAAAGAAACATTGAAAGGTCTCGTACAGAACAAGAAATACCCACTACTCACAAAGCTTCTAGTTCACAAAATGTTAATGATAAAGGTAAACAAAAGATCATTGAAAGCAAAATTGAAGAGCCTAAAGTTCAGAAGGCCTTAACAGAGCAAATGTCCAAATTGGATATTGTTCTTGAAAGACTAAGGAAAGATAAGGAAACCATGGAAAAGATGCTAGAAAAAGCTAAGGTGGAAGCTACAACAATACAAATGAAAAATAAAATAGATTTTTTGCAATCTTCCAAATATTCTTATACTGGAGCTGAGAACACAACATCTTCCAAAACAAAATCATACTTTTAAAGAGACTGTTAACTTCCAAAGGAAACCATTGCATTCTAAAAGGTATAAGCAATTTAATTTCATTGGCATTCATGGATACCCAAATGCATTTCAAAAATATGTGGGAGAAAATCTCCCAAAATTTGCAGGTAATAATGTCATCTCTTGTGAAGTACACTTAAGAAAATTTATTGATTTTGATGATGATTTGAATATCATTCATGAAGATGTGTTGATGAAGATTTTTGTTCAGTCTCTTGTAGAAGATGCTAGAGAATGGTTTAGAAGTCTTTCTAATGGCTGTGTTGCATCCATGGATAAGACAAATAAGGAGTAACCTAAAGGAACTAGAATATAAAGAGTATAAGGCTCCTCAAAATAATAGGCCTTCCTATAATAATACTTACAATCCTCAGAATAGAATGCAAAATCATCCTTATGGAACTTAGTTTAAGGATGGGAAGCCTATTGCTCCACCTAGAAAAGAAAAACCTGAGAATAGAACTCCAAACCCTTTGCATAAAAATGATGTCCATTTGTGTAATGATGATTTCTGGTGTGAGGCTTGTGAAGCCCCACACAATCCTGATTTTTGTATTGTTTCTTTAGATGTGAAAGCAAATGAAAAACAAGGCAATGATGAAAATGAACAATGTGATTATAATATGACAAATGCTTACTCATGTCATGATGTAGACAGTGAAAAAGAAGAAACAAATGACTATGTAAGATGTTATGCAAAAAATAATCAAGACCTTCCATTGGTCATAAAAGATTCAGATGAAGAAAAAGAAAGAAATACTACAGATCTGGTGAACAAAGCAAGAAGCAATTATCACTTAAGAAATAGAGTAGTTGGTGGTACTAGTAGTCAACCATCTGGTGTATTTATAAAAGAAAATAAAATAGACACCAAATATATACAAAAGAAAGATGGACCTGGGGAAAATGCAAACAAACCTAAGGTCAAGATTGTAACTAAAGCCATAGATCCTATTGTTGTACAAGAGGGAAAAGAAAAGGTACAAGAAATGTGTTCTTCTTCTCTTAAGGTAGAAAATGAAAAAATCTAAGAAAGAAGAACCAACTCTGAACATACAAATTGAGGAAAATAACATTATTGTTGAAAAACCAAAGTCCTCGGATGTAAATTACACTCCACTAGATATGGGACATTGTTTATCCACTAATACATTTGATAGCTATTTTCTACCTTTAATTTCGACCAAGGCCTTTTTTTGGCATCTTAGATTTTTTTTGTTTATGACCCCGATTTGGTCGAAATTTAGAGGAGCCTGAGTTTTTAGAAAGTTCAACCAATGCGGGATATAAATTTTAAAAAAAAAGTGAAAATTGAAACTCATTTTTTAGTTCACTCGCGGGAAGGAGGAGGGACCAAGCACAGTGCATTTTTGTGAATCCAAACATCTTGAAACCTGCAGGTTAGGGCAAAGTAAAATGTTGTTATTTTCTATAGATTATTTGTTTTACAATACTTTCCAGAGTGATGAAATTAGTTGCAAATCACGCGGTGACTCTCAAATACATGAAATCCTTGCTATTTGTGTGCCCTCTTATGAGAATCTAATCTAATAGGTAGTTGATGATATGTTGTTTCACATTCCTCTCAGCTTCGAACACATTCTTCACCTAGCTATGCTTACCTATATCCTGAAGGAAAAGGTCAATGCACAGACAACATAATGGCTCCCAAATAGTGTAGGGTGGCTTGTTTCTAGAAGTCTTTTAGCTTTCACAAATGCAACTACATTGTTCTCACTATCTAAACAAGATTATTCACTTCCATTTCCATCACTACTTACTAATTCTATTTTGTTTTGGTAATATTGAGAGTAGGGGTTTCAGGATTATGAAGGCAACTGAAAAATTTATGAGTTAAATGTTATGAACCTGACCAGATTCAATTATACCTGATTAGAAATTGTCTCATGATAGTAGGACTTCACAATTTCTTTCATGTCCCTGCGATAATAAAATATGCCTTCACATTTCTGTCAATGATCTGGAATCGATTGAAACAATAGTTGTGATATGTTTTAATTTGAATCACTGTTATTAGAGAATGAAGTGTCCGTCATATCAAGATTCCTCACAGTCTGCAAAGGGATATTGATCAAGCTTCATCGATGGATATCAAGAAAGGAAGAACATATTTTGTTAGGGGATTTTTATTTCAAACTAAACATTAAACCACCACTGAGATCCACATGTTATGAGAAGTAGCAATCCCTTGGAAGAGACACCTTATTTGGATATTGGCTCAAAATACATGTCTCTCCATTCCTCCTAAAGGGGTATAAATGGACAAGACCCTTGTTGGTTAAGGGGGAATAGAATCACAAGGGAAGGAATAATACTTACAAGTGTGTATTATATATTGATTGTGGTATGGATTTTCATACATAATGGAATAATTCTGAGTACATTTGCATATTTATGAATTAATATGCATTACTATTTATGCTTATCCGACAGGGTATAAAATATAATTTAGGGTGTGTTACTATATATGAATGGTTTAATATAGAAAACACATGATTAGATATAAGATGTTATGCATATTTACACTGTCTAACTGCTGTAACCAGCCATGGTAAAGAAACTGAGAATAACAAGTAGGGGAATGGTGATGGGGTCATCTTCTAGGTATGCCACCTCATGGTATAAAATTGGGGAGTCCCATGGGGCCAAAGGGGTACAAAAGGGTACTTCCTTTGGGCTTAAAAAGGATGGACTTCTAGGATACCCTAGTGTGAATGCTCCTTATTTCTCTCTATCATGGTAAGTGAATACATTAAGAATGTTCAATCATGGGAAGTAGGATAGAAGTGGCAAGATTGAGGGGAATGGTTATAGTAAAAATATTTCTCCAGAGTATCATAATTAAACATAAAAGAACAAGAGAATAAAATCTCAATTTCCCTTCTTCTTGGAAGAGCATCCTTTAGTCAATCATGCACGACCTCTAGTTGGCTGGCATAGCACAGTTTGACAGTGACAGTTCAAACTATTTGAGAATGATTGAACATAGTGGTATTGCATAGAAAACATCAAAATATCGAATCTTAGATGTTATTCCTGCAAGAAGAATTCTTTCAAATTAAGCCAAATAAATTTCCCTTTACTGAGGCATGCCTATTACCAATAAAATAAATTTGAGATATCATCATTGTCAAATGTAAATAGGTCGTGTGTTACAAGCATGATGAAAATTAGAAAGGTTGATTGTTAGATGCATATGGTACTAAGTTACATTCTTGTATAATGGTCATGCATCTAGAGGAAACAATTAGGATCTAGATTACCTATCTAGAATTGATAAATGAGGAGAAGTGTACATGAAGATAACATATGAGATCTAACCAATAATCAATCATTCTAGATAACTCTAGTACCTAAACAACTCAGTGATGTAGCTGAGTAACTTTCTACAAACACAAATTGAATGGACACGACTAAACATGATAAAAAAATATCACCACATAAATCCCTTATGTCTATTATAATTAAAGGAACTCTATATAAGAAAGGGTGAGATGAAGTACTGCAAGAAGTAGTGTATGAACAGGAACGAGAACAAAATTGGGGTTAGGCACATGAAAGTATTATGAGAGGGCATACTTTTGAGAATGCTACAACCCAAAAGATATTGTTATTTGGACAATGGTGGCCCAACATTTATACAATTTTAGAAGAAATATATGAAGAACTATGATATCTCCCAAAGAATTGGAATGCCTATTACCTGTGATGAAATTCCCTTACAACCTATCTTAGCATATGCCAAATTTTAGTGGAAAAATCAACAGTCATATTAAATCTATTGTGGATAGATAAGAGATTAGAAAATACCTTTGGGATGAAATAAATAGCCTTTTACCATGGTAATTAGGATCGTTAGTGTTCATGACGTGATGAAAAACAACAAGATCAAAATTTCCTCAATATCTACAAGAACAAATTATTAGTTTATAAAGAACTTTAAAGTCAAAGTTAGCATGCACAACTACAAAGTCATATCCCCTAGCTAATTTTCAAAAGAAGAGACATGTAGTTTGGGCGTATGGATAACTCCCACCATTTGATCAAATAGCCACTTTGCAAGACATAAAACACATGACTAACTCACAAAATCTAKATTTTRAAAGGTGAGCYAAAGAAAYAGGAAATGGAAGAGTAAGAGAAGTGAAGAGAGATGCATAGGCACCACCCAAAATGAGAAGCAATAAAGAGAAAACCAAATTGAACCCTTAAAATGAAAAAAAAATACGTATAGAAACTACCTACCATTCACTTTCACTTTTATGAGAGATGAGTTTGTGAGCAATTATGCAAATAGAGGTCATTAAATTTCACTTAAAAGCTACACACTTGAATTCGGATAACAATATCATAATTTTACTGGACTCAGCCATTAAATTTACTCCGCTAAATAATGCAATGGTTGTCTAAATATTTCTCGGTCAGTCCCTCGATTATTATCCATATACAAACAAGGGACGATTAAATGCTAAAATTAATGTGGCATTGGATTCCCAAAAATTGACGAGATAGGGCCCTCCTTACTTACCATTCTCACCAAACCTCAACTAGGATTGAATTGCATGTGCTTATTTCTTTTGGTGACTATAAATATTAAGTATCTTTGTGCCAAGCCTTACGAAGGAAAAATCTGTCTCACTTTCAATTTCTTGGAGGGTAACACTTCTAGAGTGAAATATAAGTTTGGGAGATATGATATTGGGAATTATGGTGAATAATCAATGCAAAAGAATTTGCTTCCAGTGCTGTTATGGCCATTTATTGATCCATTTGTACTTTGCTTTTCAAAATGTACCTGCGATTTGAAGTTAGAGCCAGGCATAATTGAACCCACAAAATTCAAGCTAGATTGGTAGTCGATTTCAGGTAATCTTCAAGAAGATTTTATCACTCCTCTATGCCTTTTATATGCAGTTAATGTCTCATTTTTACAGTGATTTTAGATTTTAAAGAGTTATTGTTGATTGATTACACAACCCCAAAAAAAAATTAGAAATTTGGTTGTCCAAGGATTGTTGTCCGCTAGAAAGTCTGCATCATTTTTATACAACTGCTCGGGGGTTACATTTTAGGGCTGTATACATGTGATAAATTCACAATAGTTTTAGAGATGATTAGGATATGTATGTACATACACTACTTTTCTATGTAATGAGTATAAACAGGTTACCTCAACCATAATTTTCAGGTAGAGTTTCTTCAAGAACCACAAAGTAAATAGCCACTATACTAATTTTGTCTTCTGTCTGTTCTATTTTAAACTCCATCTTTTAAACAATCTCTATGGATTAATCAACAATGTTAGTTTGTCCCTAAGACATAGGATACTCACCTGACTGATCTTTATTGGCAATAATGACATTTACAGCTTGTACTTTATGAACTTGAACAACATTGTCTTAATCAAAAAGATTAGATTTCACTTTACATTATGAATAGTCTTTTTGTTTATGTTTTTGGATTCAATTGTATAGAAATATTTTTGCAAATGTTTCTATCATCAAAATAAAAGAGCTTTATAATTTTTGGTAACATTTCCTAATATACTTTAGGATCTATCATTAAATGCTAATGATAAAGCTCTCTCAGCCTAATGTTAGATCACCAAGGCTGGTCAAAATATTTGCAAAATCATTTCTACACAGTTGTACCTAGAAACAAAAAGATGGTTACACCCAGAAACATAAGTAAGCTTTCTCATTATAATTATGGATTGCAGTATCTACCTAATTGAATTTTAAAACAAAAAAAAAGCTCTCTCATCATAATCATGATAGTTGGTAGAGTGTCTACATAGTTAAATCCAGAAATAAAAAGACTATCAACATTGTCTTAATTTATTCGTGTCAAAGTAGAGAATTAATTAGGCAGACTACAATTGTTGTTTGAACAAATCATAAATTCTCATACAGTGTATTTAAATCACTTGGTAATTGGTACTTCACGTACAAGACACATAATTGGATAAGACGCTCACATATGTTAACAAAACTAAAATGCACGCCAACCACTGGGAAGATGGATAAGTACCTAATGTTCTCTATCCTCGATACAATACATGCTACTTCGTGGGCCTACAACTAAATAACTCAATATCAATGAGAAGAACAAAGAAGGAAACTTAAAAAAAATAAAAATATTAGTCATTTTCCTTTTTAATTTTTTGACATCTTGATAGTGAATAATAGAATGTGATCTGAAACATTGATGTAAAACATTTGTACACAACCAAAAGCTACAAACTATAATCATATAGATTTTAGACCATGATTAGATTAAAAAAAAGATGTTCCAGAAGCTATAGTAGGAGGAACATCTTTTTGTATAATTATCATTCATATCAGCACCGGTATCTTTAGGACTATCTTGCATATGAGCTGTCTTTTCTCTAGAAATTCAATTTATATGGTGAGCCTTGTGTACTAATTTGTGTTAGGATTGAATGGTATGTATATTATCGATTGGTTTTCATGTCTTGTGCATAATTTATAAATGTGCATAAGGTACATGTCAATGTTGCATCAATATTGTATGATGGACACACAGAAAGTGCTTGTGTACATTAGTATTGGTAGGATTTATATTACTAAGTTGAGTATATGTGATTGATTCATACAGAATGTAAATTGGTCTAGTTCATATTATATGGTTGAATATCCATGGTTCATGCATAGAGATAATTTTTATTAAAGTTGTATGGTTTCTAATGTGAATAAGTTTTACATGTGTGCAATGTTAGATTAAATCACACATGTGAATTCAATTTATATGATGCACCTTGTGTGCTAATTTGCATTAGTATTGAATGGTATTTATATCAAGGATTGATTTGTATGCCTTGTACATATGGATACTTCTTATTGAGGTTGTATTTTGTGCATAATTTATAAATGTTCATTAAGGTACTACGTTGGTCTTGCATCAAGTGTGAAACAAAATTGTATAGTGTCTTTATAAGAATGCCTATGTACATTTATGTCATTAAATTGGAAACATGATTGATTCATATAAAATGAATATTGTTCTAGTTAATATTATGATTGAATATTATGTATGTCATCAAGTTTTGTGCAAAATCCTCACCATGATGCATACATTCTAGGCTTTTTTTCTCTTATCAAAATTGTACGGTGTGCTAATGTGAATTAGGCTTTGACATGTATCATACATTTGTTTACATATAATTTATACTGTGATTACATCAAATATGTGAAAGAAATTGGTATGATGTATGTTATGTACTTATGTGTAATAGGATTGAATAGTATTAATTTTGTGAAGTTTTGGGTGATTGATTTGTATGCCACACATAAGGGTTTTTGTTGGTGTTTCATCAAGTGTGAATCAAACTTTTATAACTTAATAATATAAATATTGTTCAATCCTATTGCACATAAGTAAACAACTTATGCCATTTTGTTCTTGTGTGCATTAGCATTGGTTGCATTTTCTGTCTTAAAATTGTACAAATGATGGATTCATATGGAATGTAAATTATTCTAGTTCATGTTATTATTGAATGTCATGTATGTCATTGAGTTTCACATATCATGCTTACCATGGTTCATATGCAGGGACAATTTTATTAAAGTTGTATGACATCCTTGTTTATGTAGAATTTATGTTATGATTACATTATATGTGTAAATTAAATTGGTATAGTGTATATTGTAAACTTGTATCTACTAGGATTGAATGGTATTTGTGTCATTAATTTTATTTGTGAATAATTTGTATCCCATGTACATGGGAATAATACGTATTAAGGTTGAGCAGGTGCAATTTTTCTTGGTTGAGCAGCTGCCCAACCAACAAAAAAATGTACTAAGTTGTCTAAGTTGCCAAGAAATAGTTCCTTTACATGAACAAGAAACTAATGTATTTTAACTGGTTGATCTTGGGCTGTCTATAGGAAATTCCGCATGTCTCATATTTGTTTTCGTGAATTAGAATCTAAAGGTGAGATAATGGGTGTAAGGAAAGCATCTTGGTAGATACTTTTGTGTTGATGCAGTCCCTACCTCTACAGAGGAAGGATTTTCCTTATCAAATTGTATTCATTTCTAACTTAACAGGGAACACGGATAATTCATTGGTTACTCCATGTTAATCTCTCAAATTCTGATTATTTACAAAAGTTGTAGATGTTCAAGAATAGCCATGTGTTTTTGTAGTGTCAACGATCACCTCAATTTAGCTAAATCTAATATTATGTGAGATGTATTGAAGGATTTGACTGCTAGATTTTTATATTGAATCTGTAATTGTATTTATTTTGGTATCACTACCACTCACAATTGTATGATCACACTGCCTAATATTTTGAGAAATAATGATCTTGGAAATGAATAGAGTGCCATTTTTCCAGTTCAACAAATTGATCTTGACACCTTCAAATAGGATATGCCACAGAAACTTCTTCATGTTCTCAAGTGACTTGAAATTGGTCAATAAAGTTGAAGTAGATGCTTCCTGCTTATTCTAAACCTAAAGCTTGAAAGTAGGAACAAAAAGCTTAACTGGAATAAAAGCCTAGAAAGCGAACATCTGTTGGCCATGAGAAATGTGCAGCTGTGCTCCGATTCATGTTTCCTAGTTTTGATTGTCTTTTGACTTATTTGATGATACACGAATTTCTTAATTCAACCTAGGTGATAGCCTAAGAGCATTAACTTGCTGTATTATGAATATGCACCTTGGGTTGGTGTATCCTCTCACCTACCATTTGAGACCATTGTGTGTACTATGTTGTTAAGAAGAACTAGTTTTTTATATTTGACTGTTGGTCCCATTGTCATTTAATAATCGTCTCCCTGGCCCACCACCTTCTTCAAAATTCTTGATTATCTTTGGTACAAGCATTAATCTCCAATATGAGAGCAACTTGCCAAGCCAAACAAGATTGAAACACAAACTTGACGTACAAAGATGCCCATTAGTTTGAAGAATCCCATCTATGTTATCTTTACTAATGCACATGTTCAGTCTTCTTTTGGGTCAATTTTATTATGTTATCAAAGGATTTCAGGGAAATATCTATATAGGCAACAAAATGATACCTGACATGACAATTTTCTAATTTTAATAGTTAAATAAAAAATTATAATATTGTTCTAAATTGATTTTAAATTTACCTATCAAAATAAAGAAACTGTCATGGCAGGCATCATTTTGATGCCTGAATATACATTTTCGGCTTTTATCGGTATCTGTTTGTCATTTTCACATGTTGATTTCTACCTGTTCACTTTTTTCACAGTTCTATAAGTTTCTTCACTGGCAAAGTTATAATCTATTGTTGTTGTGTCATAGTACAAGTTGCCAACAGAAACAGACACACATTAAGCTACTTTGACTGCTTATGTGGTGTATGTGGGCCCATTTTTGTTGGAAATGTCTATTCCAATTCCCGTTCAAATTATACTTTTCATTGATTTCAAATGAAAATTATTCTCTCTTAGAAGCATGGTGAATTTGTTTGATCACATAAAACAAGACAATGGTTGCTAAAGAAAGGTAGATTATTCCCACATATATGTGAGCAAATAGTTTGAAGCAGAACAAATACACAAAGGATTATGTAGCAGTGACATTTAGAGCTTTCGAACAAAGTGTAAGGGCATAAAGTCAAAAGTTCTCTAGTTGACAGGCATGCAAAATGTGGAAGCATTGGCAAAGCACGTAAAGTGTAGAGGTCTATTTTTCTACATCCTCTCAGTCTCAACTAACAAAGATGATGTTCTGATGCATTGATATACAATGGTTTCCTTTACCTTCACTTCTTGTGTGTCATGCATTTTCCATTCTTTTGAGGTTCATAGCTCAACTTTTTCTTTAACCATTATAACACAAAGCAAGCAATTGGCCTAAAATGTGATCATGTTGAATGCTATGATTGTAGGAAAGACGCAACATTTGTTTGCTAAAAATCATTGAGAAATTATTAACCAAATGCACAGTGTAAGACTAGATTCTACAATCTTTTCCAATATACCCCCACCATTGTCTATGCAATACCCAAAATGGGGGACACGACTATTCTCATGACAAAATGTGGCGGGGATGTTCCTCACTCAGCTTCATCACAGGTAAACCTTAATTAGTGTAATTCTACAAATTATATAGAAACAAATGTCATATTATTATGTTCTTTTCTTTATGGTTTTGGATTTATTTTGATAGAATTTTACTGATATTGATGTCACAACTTGATACTTATTGATAGGGAAAAGTGCAAATGACAGTAGATCAATTGTGATCTAAAATTGAGGTTGCATTTGTAGATGACATCCCATGTAGCACTAACCCCATCTTCATGGCTACTGAGATTATTAAAAAATATAATAAATAAATGCTTAACCTTGTCATGAGACCAAACAAAACTGAGGAGATAGAGGCACTCAAAGAAGAATTGATACGTAGAGTCAATTATATGAATGTAAGCAGTAATTAATCTTAAGCAATAATTAATGTTCAATAGATGTTTATATTGTATACTATCTTATGGATCATGATCTAAAATATGATGTCTTTTTCTTACAAGATTTTTCGACACCTGCGATACGTGCTCAATTTGGTGAGGGTTGTAGCGCACATTCTTCATGTAAATAATCCTTAAACCTTTAACAATTCATTTAACCTTTGCATGCATTATTGACTCAACTTATGTTTGGGATGCTTCTAGTACCCCAATAAATCTATATCCATTGCAAATTTCTTTTCTAACAATGTATTCTTCAGCTCATGATGAAGTGCGGACGCCTCCTTCGATCAACAATCCAATATTGCAAGTTGCATTGTCCGCAACAAGGAGCTTGATGACATCTTCCTCTATACCAGCTACATCTTGTAAAATCTTTTTTTTTTATATTTTGTTATGTGCTAATCATGCATTGATTATTTTTTTTCTGTGCATTTTATACTCGTGGACCTATTTTGTGCACACTAATAGATACACCTACACCTGGTACAAGAACAGACACCAATACTACTGAAGCTCAACCATTTCCTCGATCAGCTTGTGTTACTAGTACTGGTTCATTTGCGGGGTCATTGTTGTTGAGCAAGAAAAATATGTTTCCGTTAAAAGTACCAAAGCTTCCAGGTGCTTTAAAATTGTTATTATTTATAGTGTAATTATAGTTTACTTGTACATAACTCATTTTGGACTGATAATCCCATGATGTTTTTGTAGGAAATGATGCTTTTTATGATACTCTTTTTGAAATGACATTGAAGCTATTTGGGCCCACCATACGTAAAAGGTACGTAGCTTCATAATATTGGTACAATATTTTTCTTATATTACATTTATTGTACTATATTAAAGTT
>MU227754.1:622241-642642 GCA_018584345.1 Thuja plicata
TAACTGCATACTCTAAGAAAGCTGAGGATCATTGTGAACACCTGGGTAAAATTTTCAACAAAGCTTTAGAATATGGTGTTTCATTAAATCCTAAGAAATGTCACTTTGCAGTACAGGAGGGAAAGTTATTGGGAAACATAGTGTCTAAAGATGGAGTAAGAATTGACCCTGAAAGAATAGAAGCAATCCAGAAGGTCATTGCTCCAAAAAAATTAAAGGGAGTTCAATCTTTCTTAGGAAAGATTAATTTTGTCAGAAGATTTATAGTAAACTTTGCAGAAATTGTCAAACCTATCATAAACTTGCTGAAAAAAGATGCAAAATTTAATTGGAATGATGAAGCTCAAATAGAATTTGAGAGAATAAATAATGTAGTGCAAGAGGCTCATGTACTAAAATAACCTGATTATAGTAAGCCCTTTTCTCTATTTTCATTTGCATCTTATCACACAATTGTTGTTGTTTTACTACAAAAAGATGAAGAAGGATTTGAGAATCCAATAGCCTTTTATAGTAAATCTCTCCAGGCTGCAGAGCTAAGCTATGATATGATGGAGAAGCAGGAATATGCTTTAGTAAAAGCAGTAAAATCTTTTAAACCATATTTGGTATGTGCTAAGGTGCAATCATATTTCCCTCACTCAACAGTAAAGGATATTCTTACTCAGTCAGAAGTGACTGGTAAGAGATGTAAGTGGATAAATAGAATTATGGAATTTAATCTTGAAATCCACATTAAAAAGTTGATAAGAGATCAGGGTTTGGCAAAACTCATGACAGAGGAAAACTTGGATTTAGTACAAGTAAATGATACAAAGACACATGATTAGACAGTTACAAGTATAGAAAGACAACCATTTTATGTTGATATTGTGTACTTTTTAAAGAATGCCAAGTGTCCTGATGTTATGACTGACAATCAAAATAGAAGTCTCAGATTGCAAGCCCAAAAATACACCTTAGTCAAAGGAGATTTGTATTGGAAAGACAGAAATGGTGTATTGTTGCTGTGTTTATATCAAAGCCAATATGAGAAATTTTTAAGAGAGATGCATGCAGGGGAGTGTGGAGGTCACTTTTCTGCCAAGACCACTGCCCACAAGATTTTAAGGGTTGGATACTATTGGCCTTGTTTATTTAAATATACATATGCATATGTCAAAAAATGTCAGCCTTGTTAGAGGTTCTCAAATAAGTTCAAATTTTTAGGAGCCCTATTGTTAAACCCAGTAAGTGCTGAAGCCCCTTTTTCTATGTGGGGAATTGATTTTATTGGTGAGTTTGCAGAAAAATCCAGTGGAGGAAACAATTGGATACTGGTAGCCACTAATTATTTTACAAAGTGGATTGAAGCCATTCCTACAAAAAAGGCAACAAGTAAGGTATTCATTGAATTTTTAAAGGAGAATATTCTGACTAGATTTGATGTACCTTCAAAGTTAGTAATGGATAATGCCATGTGTTTTAGATCAGAAAAGATAACAAATTTCTGTGAGAAGTATGGGATTATAATGTCATATTCATCTCCATACCACCCATAGGAAAATGGACAAGCTGAATCTAGTAACAAAAGTATTTTAAAGATATTGAAAAGGATTCTTGAAAAGAATAAGAGAGCATGGCATACCAAACTAAGGTTAGAATTTGGGGCTGATATAATAACAGTTAAAAGGGCAACAAGAAAATCTCCATTTGAATTGGTATATGGTTTAGAGACAAAAAATTCCTATAAACAATTTGTTACCAGTGTACCAATTCATGCAAGAGGAGCAGTTAGATGTTTCTAACAGTATGTAGGAGAGAATGATTCAATTTGCAGAGTTGGATGAAACAAGAAGAGATAGCCAGAAGGAAAACATTAGATTACAATAGAGGATGAAATATGTGTTGACAGAAGGGCTACTGATAGAAAATTCCAACCAGATGACCTAGTTCTTCAGTGGAATGTGAGAGCAGAAGATAAAGGAAAGCATAAAAAATTTGAGTCTTTATGGGTTGGGCCATTTATTATTTGACAAAGATTTTGAAAGGATTCCTATTTGTTGAAGAATATAAATGGAGAAGATTTTGAATTGCCAGTGCATGGGCAATTTTTGAAACCCTTCTCCAATTGAAAAACAAAGTTTTATGCATAGGTAAGTATGTATTATATTGTATATAGTTTCTTTCAGTTGTGTGTTTCCCTTATGTAGTAGGTTAGTCAGCATTGCCTTCATTTTTTGAAGAGTTTCACAACCAGAGATTCTAAAATTCTTTTCCATAAAATATGTTTAGCCATCCTCAAATAGAGCCACTATTGGTTGTATTTAAAGTTCTTATAGTTTTCCCTAAAATTTTGTTGTCCTTAGTCTTATCCTTGCTCAAAATCTAAAAGCATGCCCAAAATTACAAAATCCCTGCAAAAATTGATGGTTTTATGTCAAAATTATGAGATATAGTAAAAAAACCCTAAGTCCTAAGCTTCATTCTATCTAAAATTGATTTAACCCTAGGTCTTTGAAAAGGTTTATATTTTGAAGTTACCTTTTCGTAACTTAAGTTATTTTTAAGTCATGTCTATTTTCCTCATAGTTGCTGAGTCTCTTTATAAAAATGGAATATGCTTTAGTTTCATGAGACTAAGTGACTCCCCTTTAGTCAAGTTATCTCTTAAAGAAAGGAATATTCTTTCAAAGATCAGGAGATTAAGAGATAACATTCTGATGGAAATAGATCTAATGGTTAGTCAGGATATCTCCAGATTAAACACGAGTTAACTATTTTATGCAGTGAATTTGAGATTGCTTAGTCACAGGATCTCTAGATATGAAACAGGGTTTAAGTGTTAAGTTAAAGGTTAAGTTTCCCTTTAGTCACTTTATCTCATGAAGAAAATGAGTTAAGTCAACAGATCTAGTGATTAAAGGACAATCGCTAATCAGGGTTTTTAATTTGACGATAGTCGGGTGATCTCATAATAAACCCTGCAGTTTGAAATAAAGCAAGCGACACTGAGTATTAACAATCGTGGGGTCTCTAGATATAAATAAAGTTAAAGTCAGGTTGAAAGAATTCAGTCGCTAGGCCTTGGTGAAAAACATGAGTTAAGTGAAAAATCACAAGATCTAGCGGTAGCCGTCAGATTAAAATAAACTCTACGGTGGTCTCTAAGTCGCCAGAAGAACTAAAAAGGTCAAAGGCAGTCAAGTGATCACGAGAAATTTAGAGATATTAAGACACATGTCCAAAAGGGGATGCATGGTTTAAAAGGTTACATAGTCTCTAAGTCTCATGATAAATTAGGGTTGGTTCAAAAGATTAAGAGACTTAGCGAAGACTATTAGATGCTGATGAAAGAAGATCAATGACAGTGATCAAGAGATAAACAGGTAGTTGCGGAGGCTCTAGATGTTAACTAAGGTGGTTAAGGTGAGTTTCAAAAGGCTTTCAGTCACCTGATCTCTTGAGATAACCACAATTAGTAATTTTATTTAGCAATAAGGAGATTAACAGTCATTAGGCCACTGGAAATGAAACCTTAATTAAGAAGATGATAGTTCATACCTGCCATAAAGTACAGATGCTAACCAATGAGGAAATAAGGAGCGTAGCCATGGTTGAAAAGGTAGCTCAGGTGTAATCAATGTTGACAAATCAAATTTGATCTCAGTCGAATAGAATAGGGTTTTTCTGAGAAAAATACTCATTCAAATTTGATTTCGTGTCACTGTTAAGCGCTACGGCTAAGAAATTGAATACATTTCATAGTATGTGAAACTAATTGCAGAAATGATTGAACGAAGAGATGTTGCATTGATGTTTATGTTATAAATAATTGTCCTTGTTGTCATTTCACTTCACCAATGATTGAATTTTCAGAGCTTAAGATTTTTGTATTTTCTGAGAAGATTTGAGTTTTCAAGCAGTGAAGTGTGAAGTTGAAGTTGCTCCTAATTCAGAATTCATAAAGTGATATAATTGCCAAGCTGTGTAGTGATCAGGATATCAAAATTGTACAAAGTTTAGTGGTTGCAGAGAATTTAGTGAATAGTGAGGGTTTGGAGGAGATTTGTTACAATATCAGTAATAGAATTGTAATCAACACAACAATAGAGGAAAGATGAGTTAGGCACTAAGTATAGCATCCTCTAGTGGCAAAAGTGGAGATACTGGTGAAGATACTAAAGGAAAGAGGAACTATTTAGATGAGTTTCTAGAATTTTTACCCAGCTCTGCTCAAAATAGAAAGGTAAGTGCCAAAACCTCACTAGATAATTATTGTGATATCAGAGATGCTAAGACTCCAGGTTCTTCTGGATTTTCTTTATATAATTATTTTTGGAGAATTCTGACCAATCCATTCCAATCTCAAACCCTTGGACTTGTGGGTTAGCTAGGTTATTAGTGCCAGATGTATTTGCAGATGCAGATTTCATTCTTGAATTGGTAAATAGATATGACCCTCTTACTAAGATAATTAAGAAAAATGATGGGAAACCCTTAGTCACACTGGATAGAAATTCTTTCATGAAGGCATTTGGGTGTTACTCCCCCATGAGCATAGAGATTGATTTGCAGAAATTGAGGAATATATATGCCAGGGAGGCTGGGGTAGCAGCAACATTGATCAAAGATAATCATGTCCCCAAAAAGATGAGGGGTCTCATTGAGCCTATCCCAGGGGAGATTCCTTATTTCCATAAGGATCTAAACCATTACATTAAGTACATTGCATATTCACTATATAGAGTGCTAGGAGTAGATGCAGGGAGAGAAAGGATTAGCTCTGACATCCTTATGATGGTACTGGATATACAAAGCCCTCATATCAGTAGTAATTATGATTACATGCAGTGTATAATTGATAGGATGCATGAAGGGTTTGTACAAATTTAGAATAAGGAAGTAAACCCTAAATAAATACAATATTCTTTATTGATGCACTTAATTCTTTATTACAACTTCTCCTTAGTGGATTGTGACAACTTGAGGCCACAAAGATTCTTTCAGAATCAGCCCAATCCAATCCAATTCTGGGTGTGGGCATGAAATTATACTTCAAAGGATTATGATTTTTGTGCATTTGAAAATTGGATGGTTTACCCAATCCTTTTAGCTCTTGGTGTGGATAAGACAAGGATACCAATACAGGTGTTACAACTTTTGAGGCCTTGTGATATGGTTGACAAATGGCCTGGAGATCAAAATTGGGGTGATCAAGGATAGAAGCCATAGAATTCATAAGGCAACTAATTTTGACAAATAAGGAACATCTTTCTCCCCACAGGAAGGGAACTTTCACCCACAGACAATTTAAGATATATGGTTTACCATTGGGAAAGGGGTTATAGATTTGATAAGTTCATGGATGAACCAATTCAAAATGCATATTTCTTTATGTAGGTATGTTGATTCAGAGGGTTTTATTTCAAGTGCAAGGAAATTATTGACTCATTCCATCCCTTTCAATAAAGAACATGAGCAGTGTATAGAGGAGGACATGCTCAAAAATATGATGGATGAAGATGAGATTGCCCTGAGAGAAAGCAATTTTAATGAATTGATGGATTTAGAAAGACATGTGAAGAGGAAAGGATTGAATTTTAGTGGTATTTTCCTTGATTTGCCTTACTTAAAAAGGCTAGATGCTATGGTTGATTCACACACCTTCTTGTGCAATCAATTAGAAGATGCACTTGATGAAAGTGACAAAAACAAGAAAAGCTATTATTCATCAGAAAATGAAGAGGAGGGTGATAGAGAGTACTCAGTGCCTAGCCCACCTCCAATGGGTTAACAAATGATTGAATATCAATCAGCAGAAGGGGAGCAGCAAGAAAAAAATGTTGTGGACTTAACTCAAGTCCCAGAAGCTGAAGTTACAGATGAGCCCCCACAGAAAAAATAGAGGGTTGAAATAGGGGAGCCTTCACAACATAGAAGATAAAAGAAGAAAGAAAAAATTGGTGCTCTTATACCAGGAAATAGAGCTTATGACCATGAATTAATAAAGAAAATAAGGCAAGGGAAAAATATGCAAAAGAGCATTGAAGAGGAAATTGAAATACCTCTTCGGACTTGCACTGATTAAAGGAAATTACACCAACAAGAGTTCTTAACTGATGATAAATTCATCAATACAAAAGAATTCAAAGAATGTCTTGTTTGGAAAAAACACAGATTAGTGAGGGAAAAGTTACAACTAGAGGGAGGAGCCCCAGTGACAGAAGAGGCCTTGCATGAATTACAAGATTATGATCCTGAGTCTGAAAATATGACTCCTGAAGAGGCAAGGCATCTAGTTAAGTCCAGTGGAATGTTGCTAATAGAAGGATGGGACTTGGCATCTGCATTCATCATTGATCAGGTCAAGAGGCAACCTGATATGAAGTTGTCATCAGAGGTCCAGGTAGGAGACATGATTAAGGGATTTGGATACAATCCAAAGTCCCAAGCATTAGCTATGTGGAGCCTAGCTCTCAAAGATGACAAGCCATCTATGATGAGTATAGAGGAAAAGATGGTAGGGAACCAAATTATTTGGTCAGTTCAAATTATGGGAGACTTGGAAATCTCCCAAATTCTCACACAATTTGCACAACTTAATGAGGCTAAAACGGCTCAATTGTCAGAAAGAACAAATAAAATGACAACTAAGAGGAGTGAAATTGTGCATGATAGAGAGTTGTGTAAGATACAACTCCATGCCAATGAAAAATTAAACAGGGAGCTGAAACAACAATTGCACGAAAGGCCAAAGGTTGTTCCTACAGAACCAAAAGAGGTTAGGTTGATGAAGTCCAAACAGAGTAAGCAGCCGAAGAAACAGAGATGGATATTAAAGAACATAATGATGTTATTTTGGGTGCTCTTTTCCAAATTTTTCAACATAGAATACAAATAATTAAAGATAAGGAAGATATGGTTATAGATGCATATATTAAATTTCCAGGGTTACATACAGAGGTTACTAATTATGTTACAATTTTGAACCCATACTATGCAAGTTGGTCAGTAAGGACAAATCTTTTTTAAAGGTTAGCATCATTGGAACCTTTAAGGGATGATCAACTAGAGATATTCATCCAAGTACATGAGGAGATAAAATAGATAGGGTTTACTCTATGATATTTTAAAGGAAAAGTCAATCAGATTTTGGCCATAATAAAGATGTTTGGGTCATAATACAATAGATTTGTACCTTCCATCAGATCTGAAGATAATCAGATCAAGCCCTTAGGACCATGGATCATCAAATTTGATAAGGTGATGCCTAATAAAGATATATATATCTCTGACAAGGGATAGCTTGATATGGAAAGATACAAAAAACTTTTGGATGAAGCCTTTAAGGATGAAACTGATTTCACCAGATTTGTTACAGATTTCAAGAGCATAACAGATGATGAATGGGACAGATTGAAGACTAAGTTGTAGAACATTCAAATCTTCAACTAGCCTACTGATTCAGAGGTCATAGCATGGGACACACTGAAAAATCCCAAGAAAAAGAAAGTTGTTGACATGGACTTAGACATTCTAGATGAAGAGTGAAGGACACCTGGAACCTGCTCTCCGAGCACAGGGAGGTTAGAAATCTTAAAGACTAGTGTAGGTTAGCCTTAAATGGTGGTCACTAGATCTCAATATAATATCAGATGCTATTTTGAACAACTACAGACAAAGGTGCCAGAGCTCACAAAAGGACAAAGTGAAAATCTAATTTCATTCTACAAATTTGTTCATCCACCGCTTGGGGAGTTCTTTTATTTTGTCTTTACTATCTTTTTAGGGTTAGGTCTCCAAATCATCCAAATCTTGTTGCATCCTTGTCTTAAGGATTCCAAGATGATTTGAGACAATAAATATATAATTGTAATAATTTTGTAAAGAGAGAGAGAGAGAGTCAAAAATTTTAATAGAATTACAAGGCAGACTGAAAATTGTGTCTTAACCTTTGTATTATTTGTCTATCTATATGTATTTGAAGCTTTAAGACATCAATAAAAATATTTTGCAATCTCTTTTCTGCATCTAAATCATCTCTTTACATTTTTGTTATAGTTCTTGTGTGTTTATCTGTAAGGCATTTAAGCACACTGATCATAAGGTGATTGTGCAGTTACTTGTAAGTTCCTTCAAGGAAGGATTAAATTGTTTCAAGTAACCCCAGGGAACATAACATTAGTTTGAGGATTCGATGATACATTTATAGGAAGAGGATAGTGCATAAGGTATTCGATCTTTGTTGCAAGTGTTTTATTGATTACCGTACTATGGATTTAAATACAAGATATTGACTCATAGCCCAGAGATTAGGCATTGGTTTAATGTTTGCTAAGTAATTGATTTACAATTCAATATTTTCAAATTACTTAATCATATGCACCGCAAAACAAATAATTCCATTCAAGTGATTGTATTCTTAGGGTACAGTTTAGTTTGCTGATTCCTTGAAGAGAGGATCATTAGGTTGTCCCTCCTAAAATCAAAAGGAAGAAGGATGAAAATCCTTATCTCATTGGTTCATGTTATCAAGACCATAGCCTAGCTTTTAGTACTCTGTTTTAAATTAATCATTGAAATCTCCAAGGTATTTTATAAGTTGTTATAGTGAGGTCAGAAGTAACAAACTAGTGAATGAACTAGTCCACTAAATATATTAACTGAAGAATCAATAATCTTTTATAGGTAACAACTGCCTGAGTCTGTGGAGCTAGAACAAGGAGGTGATAATAGGTATCCCCATTATTATCAAATACCTCATCAATTAGCCTTTATCTTGCATAAAAAGGAGTTTGCATTCAAGTATATAAGTATACTATCACTTTAGGGTTGTGCTGCAAGAAAAAGAGCTAACAAATTGGCAACTCTACTGGGGACTGGGTATAATTAATTTTATCTAAGGAGTATCCCAGAATCTAGTTAAAACAAACAAGTCTTTTGAACACTAGAGATTGTAAAGTCTTGATAAGAGTATTCAGAATCTCTAAGGTTTTAGAAGATAATATATTTATAGTTGTAGTTGCCTAGGTCATTTTGATAGTATTCATTCATCCCAAACAACTATTGGGTGGTGACTCTAAAGTTAAATCTTAGAGATCAGTACAAGTTAAGTGAACATATTTCGAAATGAATAATAGGTCAAAAACAAAAGGGAATCCTAAAGTTGCATTAGATGGTGGAATCCCACCAGCTTCAAGGATGGAGATGTCTTGGAGGAAGAAAAGAAACCAAGTTAGTATAGATGAAACTTCTCCAAGAATTAAATAAAGTGATACTAGGAGAGAGGAGGGTAGCAATCAGTCTAATCATGAAGGCAATACTTCAGAGTATGAAGAAGCTCCAGAGAGGGGACTAGAAACACTTGCAGCTACCTCCACTTCAAGTGAAAGAGAAGGAACTGACACTATAAGTTCAGATTCTGAGGTTCCTACTGATGAGCTCGTTGAAGAAGAGAGGATTTTGATGAAAAAATTAGCCCTTGTTCAACAGAGAAAAAGATTTAAAAAATAAAAAAGATGATATAAGAGATGTCGATAGAAGTAGAAGAAGATCCTTAAGACATCAAACTACAAGAAACATTGAAAGGTCTCGTACAAACCAAGAAATACCCACTACTCACAAAGCTTCTAGCTCACAAAATGTTAAGGATAAAGGTAAACAAAAGATCACTGAAAGAAAAATTGAAGAGCCTAAAGTTCAGAAGGCCTTAACAGAGAAAATGTCCAAATTGGATATTGATCTTAAAAGACTAAGGATAGAGAAGGAAACCATGGAAAAGATGCTAGAGAAAGCTAAGTTGGAAGCTACAACAATACAAATGAAAAAACAAAATAGTTTTTTTGCAATCTTCCAAATATTCTTATACTGGAGCTGAGAACACAACATCTTCCAAGACAAAAGCTACTACTTTCAAAGAGACTGGTAAATTCCAAAGGAAACCATTGCATTTTGAAAGGTATAAGTAATTTAATTTCATTGGAATTACTGGATACCCAAGTGCATTTCCAAAATATCTAGGTGATGTGGGAGAAAAGCTCCCAAAATTTGCAGGTAATAATGTCATCTGTTGTGAAGTAAACTTAAGAAAATTTATTTATTTTGTTGATGATTTGAATATCATTCATGAAGATGTGTTGATGAAGCTTTTTGTTCAGTCTCTAGTAGAAGATGCTAGAGAATGGTTTAGAAGTCTTTCTAATGGCTGTCTTGCATCCATGGATGAATTAATTGAGTTATTTAAAGATCAATATGGTGATAAGACAAATAAGGAGTAACCTAAAGGAACCATAATATAAAGAGTATAAGGCTTCTCAAAATAATAGGCCTTCCTATAATAATACTTACAATCCTCAGACTAGAATGTAAAATCATCCTTATGGAACTCAGTTTAAGGATGGGAAGCCTATTGCTCCACCTAGAAAAAAAATCCTGAGAATAGAACTCCAGACCCTTTGCATAAAAATGATGTCCATTTGTGCAATGATGATTTCTGGTGTGAGGCTTGTGAAGCCCCACACAATCTTGATTTTTCGAATGTTTCTTTAGATGTGAAAGCAAATGAAGAACAAGGCAATGATGAAAATGAACAATGTGATTATAATATGAAAAATGCTTACTCATGTCATGATGAAGACTCAGATAATGAAATTGAAAATCATGATATGTATAGTTCACAAGGAAATGTAGAATTCAATCATCAGCAAGTTTTATCAGACAGTGAAAAAGAAGAAATATATGACTATGTAATTAAGATGTTATGCACAAAATAATCAAGACCTTCCATTGGTCAGAAAAGCTTTAGATGAAGAAAAAGCAAGAATTGCTGCAGATCTGGTGAACAAAGCAAGAAGCAATTATCACTTAATAAATAGAGTAGTTGGAGGTACTGGTAGTCAACCATCTGGTGTATTTATAAAAGAAAATAAAATAGACACCAAATATGTACAAAAGAAAGATGGACCTAGGGAAAATTCAAACAAACCTAAGGTCAAGATTGTAACTAAAGCCATAGATCCTATTGTTGTACAAGAGGGAAAAGAAAAGGTACAAGAAATGTGTTCTTCTTCTCCTAAGGTAGAAAACAAAAAATCTAAGAAAGAAGAACCAAATACTGAACATACAGATTGAGGAAAATAACATTATTGTTGAAAAACCAAAGTCCTCGGATGTAAATTACACTCCAGTAGATATGGGACATTGTTTATCTCAAATGACTGTAAAAGTGCCATTTTTAGAAATGATGAGAATCAAGGAACACAAAGAAAAAGTTCTATCACTATTAAACAGTGTGCCTACATTGAAATTTCAAAGTCTAGAAAATGTTGAAAGGAGACCAAATAACAAAGGGAAGGAAACTGAAGTAATGACTTCTGAAATTCCTCAAATTTTCTTAAACACAACTACTTGTCCTATGGTTGTGGACCCATTCTATCTAACATTGGTAATTAATGGAAAGATGATTAAAAATTGTATGATTAACTCAGGAGCATCAAACACTATCATGCCAATAGAAATTATGAAGTCTATGGGATTACAAGTGGATACTCCTCATGGGAGATGTCAAGCAATGGATTCTAGAGAAGTCCCTGTTATTGGTACTATTGAAGCCATGCCTTACAAATTAGGAGTGTGTCCTGATGTGGTTTTAACTATGAATGTTCTTGTTGTTGACATACCACCACATTATGGGATGTTACTATCCAGAAAATGGAGTGCTTCAATGGGAGGTAGCATACAATGTGATTTATCATATGCTACTTTTAACATTGCTGTAAATAATGTTAAAGTGTCAAGAGAGGTAGGATTCCTCACATGATTGAATGGTATGAAGATACTAGCATTAACTAATGTATTGATGTGGATATGGAGAACTTTAGAGTACATAGGAGTGATCATAATCATCATTAGTGTAAAAATATTGACCCTTTGGTTAAAGAATTGACTGTACAAGGTGATGGTTTATGGAAAATGTATTTTGATGGAGCTTGCTCAAAAGAAGGATCATGAGCTGGTGTATTACTTGTATCTCCATCAAGTACAACTTTCAAATATTGTTTTTTACTAGCCTTTCAGTGTACAAATAATACAACGGAGTATGAGGCTTTATCTTTAGGGCTAGAAATTGCCATTAAACATGGAATAAAAAGTTTAAAAGTTTATGGTGGTTCTGAATCAGTGGCAGCCCAAATAAGGTCCAAATATGTAGTGAAAAATGATAGATTAAAGATGTATAAATATTCTATTTGGGATTAGACTGAAATATTTGATGCCTTTCATATAAGTTGGATAGAAAGGTCTAAAAATTTAAGGCAAATTTCTTAGCAAATGTTGCTCTGAAAATTGATGATCAGACTTTACATGGGGTATCAATACTTGAAGTTAAGACAAGACCAGTTGTTCCAGATAATATATACAAATGGAAAGTTTTTCAGGATGACCAAGATATTTTGAGATTCATTCAGTGTCTAGACCATTATGAGAATCAATGGATAGATTGCAATACCTTACTTGAGAATAATAATGGTAAAGACTATGTCTTAGGAAATGAGGTTGTCCAATTGAGTTCCAATCAGATTCCTAAGGGCCTGGTTGAACTTGAAGCATTGTTTAGTAGTCAAAATGGTCACTCAACAAAGATAAGTAATACTAAGATTGAGGACTTGGAGGAAATTAACTTAGGTTCAGAAACCAGTCCTCAAGTTGTTTATATTGGAAAAGGTTTAGATTACCATATATGGACAAATTTGATTAACCTATTGAGAAAATATAAGCATGTTTTTGCATGGTCATATGAGGATTTAAAATCTTATAGGGAAGACCTTTTCCAGCATGAAATTCCCCTAAAAATAGAGGTAAAACCATTTAGGCAAAAACAGAGGCCTATTAATCCTTTGTTGGCTCCTAATATGCAGTAAGAGTTGATGAAGTTAAAGGACGCTGGGATTATCCATCCTATCAGACACTCAACATGGGTTTCAAATTTGGTACCGGTAATAAAAAAGAATGATGACATCAGGTTATGTGTAGATTTTAGAAATTTGAATATTGCCTCGCTAAAATATAACTATTCTTTACCCAACATGGAGGCAATGTTACGTAAAGTGACTGGTTGTGAGTTGCTATCAATGATGGATGGTTTCTCAGGCTACAACCAAGTTTTAGTGAAGGAATCATAGCAGTACAAGAATGCATTTACCACTCCTTGGGGAAATTATGTCTATATAAGAATGCCATTTGGACTGATAAATGCAGGATCAACTTTTCAGAGGGCCATGTATGTTGCTTTTAAGGAATTTATTGACTTGTTCATGGTCATTTATCAAGATGATTTAACTGCATACTCTAAGAAAGCTGAGGATCATTGTGAACACCTAGGTAAAATTTTCAACAAAGCTTTAAAATATGGTGTTTCATTAAATCCTAAGAAATGTCACTTTGCAGTACACGAGGGAAAGTTGCTAGGACACATAGTGTCTAAAGATGGAGTAAGAATAGAAGCAATCCAGAAGGTCAGTGCTCCAAAAAACTTAAAGGGAGTTCAATCTTTCTTAGGAAAGATTAATTTTGTTAGAAGATTTATAGAAAACTTTGAATAAATTGTCAAACCTATCATAAAGTTGCTGAAAAAAGATGCAAAATTTAATTGGAATGAAGAAGCTCAAATAGCATTTGAGAGAATAAATAAGGCAGTGCAAGAGGCTCCTGTTCTAAAATCACCTGATTATAGTAAGCCATTTTCTCTGTTTTCATTTGCATCTTATCACACAATTGCTATTGTTTTACTAAAAAAAGATACAGAGCTAAACTATGAGATGATGGAGAAGCAGGCATCTGCTTTTGTAAAACCAGTAAAATCTTCTAGACCATATTTGGTCTGTGCTAAGGTGTAAGCATATGTCCCTCACTCAACAGTAAAGGATATTCTTACTCCGTCAGAAGTGACTGGTAAGAGATGTAAGTGGATTAATGGAATTCAAGAATTTAATCTTGAAATCTACATTACAAAGTTGATAAGAGGTCAGGGTTTGGAAAAACTCATGATAGAGGAAAACATTGATTTAGTACAAGTAAATGATACAAAGACACATGATCAGACAGTTACAAGTATAGAAAGACAACCATTTTATGCTGATATTGTGTACTTTTAAAAGAATGCCTAGTGTCCTGATGTTATGAATGACAATCAAAAGAGAAGTCTCATATTGCAGGCCCAAAAATACACCTTAGTCAAAGGAGATTTGTATTGAAAAGATAGAAATGGTGTATTGTTGCTATTTTTAGATCAAAGCCAATCTGAGAAAGTTTTAAGAGAGATGCATGCAGGGGAGTGTGGAGGTCACTTTTTTGCCAAGACCACTGCCCACAAGATTTTAAGGGTTAGATACTAGTGGCCTTGTTTATTTAAAGATACATATGCATATGTTAGAAAATGTGGGCCTTGTTAGAGGTTCTAAAATAAGCTCAAATTTTCAGGAGCCCTATTGTTAAACCCAGTAAGTGCTGAAGCCCCTTTTTCTATGTGGGGAATTAATTTTATTGGTGAGTTTGCAGAAAAATCCAGTGGAGGAAAAAATTGGATACTTGTAGCCACTGATTATTTTACAAAGTGGATTGAAGCCATTCCTACAAAAAAGGCAACAAGTAAGGTAGTCACTAAATTTTTAATGGAGAATATTCTAACTAGATTTGGTGTACCTTTAAAGCAGTTAGTAATGGATAAGGCCATGTGTTTTAGATCAGAAGAGATAACATATTTCTATGAGAAGTATGGGATTATAATGTCATATTCATCCCCATACCACCCACAGACAAATGGACAAGCTGAATCTAGTAACAAAAGTATTTTGAAGATATTGAAAAGGATTCTTGAAAAGAATAAGAGAGCATGGCATACCAAACTAAGGTTAGCACTCTTGGTTGATAGAATAATAGTTAAAGGGGCAAAAGGAAAATCTCCATTTGAATTGGTATATGGTTTATAGTCAAAAAATGCCTATAAATAATTTGTTACCAGTGTACCAGTTCATGCAAGAAGAGTAGTTAGATGTTTCTGACAATATGCAGGACATAATGATTCAATTTGCAGAGTTGGATGAAACAAGAAGAGATAGCCAGAAGGAAAACATTAAATTACAATAGAAGATGAAATATCTATTTGACAGAAGGGATACTGACAGAAAATTCCAACCAAATGACCTAGTTCTTCAGTGGAATGTGAGAGAAAAAGATAAAGGAAAGCATAAAAAATTTCAGTCTTTATGGCTTGGGCCATTTGTTATTTCACAAAGCTTTGGAAATGATTCCTATTTGCTGAAGAACATGAATGGAGAAGATTTTGAATTGTCTATGCATGGGCAATTTCTGAAACCCTTCTTCAATTGAAAAATAATTTTTTATGCATAGGTAAGTATGTATTATATTGTATATAGTTTCTTTTAGTTGTGTGTTTCCCTTCTGTAGTAGGTTAGTCAGCGTTGCCTTCATTTTTTGAAGAGGTTTGCAGACAGAGATTCTGAGATTCTTTGCGTAAAATTGTGTTTAGCCATCCTTAGATAGAGCCACTATTGGTTATATTTCCATTTCTTGTAGTTTTCCCTAAAATTTTGTTTTCCTCAGTCTTATCCTTGCTCAAAATCTGAAAGCATGCCCAAAATTGCAAAATCCCTGTGAAAATTGGTGGTTTTATGTCAAAATTATGAGATATAGTCAAAAAACCCTAAGTCTTGAGCTTCATTCTATCCGAAATCAATTTAAACCCTAGGTCTCTGAAAATGTTTATGTTTTGAAGTTACCTTTTCGTAACTTAAGTTCTTTTTAAGTCATGTGTTTTTTCCTCATAGTCGCTGAGTCTCTTTATAAAAATGGAATATGCTTTAGTTTCATGAGACTAAGCGACTCCCCTTTAGTCGGGCTATCTCATAAAGAAAGGAATATTTTTTCAAAGATTAGGAGATTAAGAGATAACCATCCGATGGAAACAAATCTAATGGTTAGTCGGGATATCTCCAGGTTAAACACGAGTTAACTATTTTATGCAGTGACTTTGAGATTGCTTAGTCGCGGGATCTCTAGATATGACATAGGGTTTAAGTGTTAAGTTAAAGGTTAAGTTTCCCTTTAGTCACTTTATCTCATGAAGAAAATGAGTTAAGTCAAAATATCTAGCAATTAAAGGACAACTGTTAATGAGGGTTTTTTATTTGAAGATAGTCGGGTGATCTCATAATAAACCCTGCAGTTTGAAATAAATCAAGCGACACTGAGTATTAACAGTCGCGGGGTCTCTAGATCAAACTAAAGTTAAAGTCAGGTTGAAAGACTTCAGTCGCTAGGTCTTGGTGAAAAACATGAGTTAAGTGAAAAATCATGAGATCTAGTGGTAGCCTTCGTATTAAAAGAAAATCTATGGTGGTCTCTAAGTTGCCAGAAGAACTGAAAAGGTCAAAAGAAGTCAAGAAATCATGAGACATGAAGAGATATTAAGACACATATCCAAAAGGGGATGCATGGTTTAAAAGGTTACATAGTCTCTAAGTCTCGTGATATATTAGGGTTGGTTGAAAATATTAAGAGACTTAGCGAAGACCGTTAGATGCTGATAAAAGATTAAAATGATCCAGAGATCAGGAGATAAACATGTAGTCATGGAGTCTCTAGATGTTAACTAAGGTGGTTAAGGTGAGTTTCAAAAGGCTTTCAGTTGCCTGATCTCTTGAGATAACTGTAGTTAGTCAATTTATTCAGCGATAAGGAGATTAATAGTCACTAGGTCGCTATAAATGAAACCTTAGTTAAGAAGATGACAGTTCATAGCTTCCATAAAGTACAAATGCTAACCAATGAGGAAATAAGGAGCGTAGCCACAGTAGAAAAGGTAGCTAAGGTTTAATCAATGGTGACAAATCAAATTTGATCTCAGTCAAATAGAATAGGGTTTCTCTGAGAAAATAACTCATTCAAATTTAATTTCCTGTCACTATCAAGAGCTACGGCTAAGAAATTGAATACATTTCACAGTATGCGAAACTAATTGTAGAAATGATTGAACAAAGAGATGTTGCATTGATGTTTATGTTATAAATAATTGTCTTTGCTATCATTTCACTTCACCAATGATTGAATTTTCAGAGCTTAAGATTTATGTATTTTTTGAGAAGATTTGAGTTTTCAAGCAGTGAAGTGTGAAGTTGAAGTTCCTCCTGATTTAGAATTGATAAAGTGATATAATTGGCAAGCTATGTAGTGATCAGAATTTCAAAATTGTACATAGTTTAGTGGTTGCAGATAGTGAGGGTTTGGAGGAGATTTGTTTCAATATTGGTAATAGAATTGTAATCAGCACAACAATAGAGGAAAGATGAGTCATGCACTAAGTATAGCATCCTCTAGTGGGAGAAGTGGAGATACTAGTGAAGATACTAAAGGAAAGAGGAACTAGTTAGATGAGTTTCTAGAATTGTTACTGGCTCTACTCAAAATAGAAAGGTAAGTGCCAAAATCTTACTAGATAATTATTGTGACATTAGAGATGCTAAGACTCCAGGTTCTTCTGAATTTTCTTTATATAATTATTTTTGGAGAAATTCTGACCAAGCCATTCTAATCTCAAATCCTTGGACTTGTGCGTTAGCTAGGTTATTAGTGCTAGATGTATTTGTAGATGCAGATTTCATTCTTGAATTGGCAAATAGATATGACCCTCTTACTAAGATAATTAAGAAAAATGATGGGAAACCCTTAGTCACCCTGGATAGAAATTCTTTCATGAAGGCATTTGGGTGTTACTCCCCCATGAGCACAGAGATTGATTTGCAAAAATTGAGGAATAGATATGCCAGGGAGGCTAGGGTAGCAGCGACATTGATTAAAGAGAATCATGTCCCCAAAAAGATGAGGGGTCTCATTGAACCTATCCCAGGGGAGATTCCTCATTTCTATAAGGATCTAAACCATTACATTAAGTACATTGCATATGCACTACACAGAGTGCTAGGAGTAGATGTAGGGAGAGAAAGGATTAGCTCTGACATCGTTATGATGGTATTGGATATACAAAGCCCTCATATCGGTACTAATTATGATTACATCCAGTATATAATTGATAGGATGCATGAAGGGTTTGTAAAAATTTAGAACAAGGAAGTAAACCCTAAATTCATACAATATTCTTTATTGATGCACTTAATTCTTTATTACAACTTCTCCTTAGTGGATTGTGACAACTTGAGGCCACAAAGATTCTTTCAAAATCATCCCAATCCAATCCAATTTTGGGTGAGAGCAAGGAATTATACTTCAAAGGATTATGATTTTTGTGCATTTTAAAATTGGAGGGTTTAACCAATCCTTGTAGCTCTTGGTGTGGATAAGACAAGGCTACCAATACAGGTGTTACAAATTTTGAGGCCTTGTGATATGGTTGACAAATGGCCTGGAGATCAAAATTGGGGTGATTTATTTTATGAGAAAAATTATACAATTATGAGGGTGTATGGTTGCATTCACCCACCCCACATCCTACCATTTCATGTGCCACCAAGGATAGAAGCCATAGAATTCATAAGGCAGCTAATTTTGACAGATAAGGAACATATTGCTCCCTATAGGAAGGGAACTTTCACCCCCAAAAAATTTAAGATATATGGTTTCACCATTGGGAAAGGGGTTATAGATTTGATAAGTTCATGGATGAACCAATTCAGAATGCATGTTTCTTTATGTAGGTATGTTGATTCAGAGGGTTTTATTTGAAGTGCAAGGAAATTATTGACTCCTTCCATCCCTTTCAATAAGGAACATGAGAAGTTTATAGAGGAGGACATGCTTAGAAATATGATGGATAAAGATGAGATTGCCCTAAGAGAAAGAAAGTTTAATGAATTGATGGATTTGCAAAGGTAGGTGAAGAGGAAGGGATTGAATTTTAGTGGTTTTTTCTCTGATTTGCCTTACTTAAAAAGGCTAGATGCTATGATTTATTCACACACCTTCTTGTGTAATCAATTAGAGGATGCACTTGATGAAAGTGACAAAAAGAAGAAAAAGTATTCTTCATCAGAAAATGAAGAGGAGAGTGATAGAGAATAGTACTTGGTGCCTAGCCCACCTCGAATGGATCAACAAATGATTGAATATCAATCAGCAGAAGGGGAGCAACAAACAAAAAATTTTGTGGACTTAACTCAAGTCTCAGAAGCTGAAGTTACAGATGAGCCCCCACAGAAAAAATAGAGGGTTGAAATAGGGAAGCCTTCACAATAGAGAAGATAAAAGAAGAAATACAAAATTGGTGCTCTTATCATAGGAAATAGAGCTTATGACCATGAATTAAGAAAGAAAATAAGGCAAGGGAAAAATATGCAAAAGAGCATTGAAGAGGAAATTGAAATAACTCTTCAAACTTGCACTGATGAAAGGACATTACACCAGCAAGAGTTCTTAAGTGATGATAAATTCATCAATACAAAAGAATTTATTGTTTGGAACAAACACAGATTAGTGAGGGAAAAGTTACAACTAGAGGGAGTAGGCCCAGTGACATAAGAGGCCTTGCAAGAATTACAAGATTATGATCCTGAGTCTGAAAATATGACTCCTAAAGAGGCAAGGCAACTGGTTAAGTCCAGTGGGATGGTGCTAGTGGAAGGATGGGACTTGGCATCTGCATTCATCATTGATCAGGTCAAGAGGCAACCTGATATGAAGTTGTCATCAGAGGTCCAGGTAGGAGACATGATTAAGGGATTTGGATACAATCCAAAGTCCCAAGCATTAGCTATGTGGAGCCTAGCTCCCAAAGATGACAAGCCATTTGTGATGAGTATAAAGGAAAAGATGGTAGGGAAGCAAATTATTTGATCAATACAAAACACAGGAGACTTGGAAATCTCCCAAGTTCTCACATAGTTTACACAAATTAATGATGCTAAAACTGCTCAATTGTCAAAAAGAATAAATAAAATGACAATTGAGAGGAGTGCAATTGTAGAGGATAGAGAGTTGTGTAAGATACAACTCCATGCCAATGAAAAATTAATCAAGGAGCTGAAAGAACAATTGCAAGAAAGGCCAAAGGTTGTTCCTACAGAACAAAAAGAGGTTAGTACTGATGATGTACAGACAGAGTTAGCAGTTGGAGAAATAGAGATGGATATTAAAGAACATAATGATGTTATTTTGGGTGCTCTTTTCCAAATTTTGCAACACAGAATATACATAATTAAAGATAAGGCAGATATAGTGTTAGCAATAACTGAGAGGGGGGGTGAATCAGTGGCATCAAATTTTTAGCCTTTAATCACTAACCACCAATCAAAAAACCTCAAATTATTAAGTCCCTACAAGATGCATGCCATGAAATACTTATAATATTTGACTGTCTGTCAGTTTACCTTGTCTTTCCTTATTCTCCTTGATA
>MU227754.1:648952-711285 GCA_018584345.1 Thuja plicata
GTTCAACTTGGGCACATCTCGTCTATTCATCTTGTGATCTTTACTTAGGTCTTGAAACCTTCCTTCTAAGCACACAAGCTTTGATACCAATTGTTAGTAATAACTAAGAGGGGGGGTGAATCAGTGGTCTCAAATTTTTATCCTTTAATCACTAACCACCAATCAACAAGCCTCAGATTATTAAGTCCCTACAAGATACATGTCATGAAATACTTATAATATTTGAATGTCTGTCGGTTTACCTTGTTTGTCCTTATTCTCCTTGATAACTGATAAGTAGTAAAACTATTTACCGATACTCAGTAAATATGCAGAGTATACTAATCAATCCAGAAATACATATGTGAAATGTAAAACAATAAAGTAATAAGCCATACACACATAACACATAGATTTAATGTGGAAACCTTGTTAAGGGAAAAACCACTAGGACCGGTACCCCAAATTTTCACTCTTCTAAAGTGAGCCCTGTTAGGAGCCAACCCTATTTAAGGTTACAAACACACTGTTAAGTGCGACCTTGTTAGAGAATTTTATACATAGAGGTTGTCACTTAGTATTGGGCATCTATTTTGCTACCATCCTTGAATCAGCCTCCTTCTTAGACTGTCAATAGGCTTTAGGAAAATCTTGCTACCATCCTTGAATCAACCTTCTTCTTAGGCTGTCAATAGGCTTTATGCAATTTCAATGCTACTTTCATGAATCAACCTTTTTGGAAATCTATTAAGATATGCCTCAATTATAGAAGACAGTTAAGTCCTGCTCTGTTAAGAGACTTGATGCTTCAATGGTTAAACTGAAACATTATGACCTATTTCTAATGCAACTTGAATTGCAGATTTTCAGATCTTTTTAAGTACAATACTTCTCTGATCAATGTATAAATTCAATTATTTGTGCTCCACACTTTCTGCTCTGTGATGCTGTGCTTCACTGTTCGTCGGTGTCTGCAGAATTCTTTAGCTCTCCTTCAGCTTGATTGATCAGGACTGTATGAAGTTATCCTTCATCATTTTCTCTTCAGCATCCTCTTTCTATTCACTCCCCTTCCGTGTATGTGATTTCTTGCGGAAATGAATTATGCTTGTCTCTTATATAGACATGATATTCCTTAATTCTTGATTCTTGATTCTTGACATGAAAAACAATCCAGCCAATCTGAATTATGGCTTTAACTCCTAATTTATCTCGTAGTTATCTTCTTGCCAACTGTACAAATCTTCTTTAAATCAATTACTTAACTCTGGTCGAATAAAAAAAATAAAACAACCGGTTAAGTCTATCCTAAAGCTCTTCCAACTAGATATTTTGGCATTTTATGAACTCTCTGTTCTATCAGTCAACTCTGCAGTTAGTCGTCGGTGATAACTGCCAGTTCCATCGGTGTAACTCCAATTAGCTTTGGGATCTCCGTCTGTTGGGAAACACTATAATTTTTCTTTGTCAGGAAACACTGTCTTCTGCTCATCAGGCATCACTGTGACTTTTGTTCTTTGCCTTTATTGATGGTGTGCACTCCGCCGGTGTTGTCTGTCACTTAGTGAATACTTGACTTTTATGCATTGTTGAAAGCATAATCTCTATTCCATTGGTTCTCTAAATTCTTTGGCATTATGTGCATGACCATACAAATGATATCAAGTTGACATCAATGATAATACAAACCATTAACTGATTTAATGTCTTACATCATCTTCAACTTAACATTATCAAACATTCAATCAGTTACATGTCATCATATAGTTCTAGATGCATATAATAAACTGCCAGGGTTACATACAGAGGTTACTAATTATGTAACAAATTTGAACCCATACTATGCAAGTTGGTCAGTAAGGACAAATATTTTTGAAAGGTTAGCATCATTGGAGCCTTTAAGGGATGATCTACCAGAGATAGTCAACCAAGTACATGAAGAGATAGAACAAACAAGGTTTACTCTATCATATTTTAAAGGAAAAGTCAATCAGATTGAGGCCAGAATGAAGATGTATGGGTCAGAATATAATAGATTTGTACCATCCATCAGATCTGAAGATAATCAGATCAAGCCCTTAGGAGCATGGATCACCGAATTTGATGAGGTGATGCCTAATAAAGATAAATATATCTCTGACAAGGGAGAGCTTGATATGGAAAGATACAACAAACTTTTGGATGAAGCCTTTAAGGATGAAACTAATCTCACCATATTTGTTACAGATGTCAAGAGCATAAAATATGCTAAATGGGATAGGTTGAGGACTAAGATGTAGAACATTCAAAGCTTCAACTAGCCTACTAATGCAGAGGTCACAGCATGGGACATAGTGACAAAGCCCAAGAAAAATAAATCTGTCGACATGGACTTAGACATTCTGGATGCAGAGTGAAGGACACTTGGCACCTTCTCTCCGAGCATAGCGAGGTTAGCAATCTTAAAGACTAGTGTAGGTTAGCCTAAAATGGAGGTCACTAGATCTCAATATAATATCAGATGCTATCTTGAACAACTACAGACAAAGGTGCCAGAGCTCACAAAAGGACAAAGTGCAAATCTAATTTCATTCTACGAATTTGTCCATCCATCGCTTGGGGACTTCTTATATTTTGTCTTTACTATGTTTTTAGGGTTAGGTCTCCAAATCATCTGAATCTTGTTGCATCCTTGTCTTAAGGATTCCAAGATGATTTGAGACTATAAATATGTAATTGTAATCATTTTGTAAAGAGAGAGAGTCGTAACTTTTAATAGAATTACAAGGCAGACTGAAAATTGTGTCTTAACCTTTGTACTATTTGTCTATCTATATGTATTTGAAGCTTTAAGACATCAATAGAAATATTTTGCAATCTCTTTTTTACATCTAAATGGTCTCTTTACATTTCTAATATAGTTCTTGTGTGTTTATCTGTAAGGCATTTAAGCACACTGATCATAAGGTGATTGTGTAGTTACTTGTAAGTTCCTTCAAGGAAGGATTAAATTGTTTCAAGTAACCCCAGGGAACATAACATTACTTTGAGGATTTGATGATAAAGTTATAGGAAGAGGATACTGTATAAGGTATTCTATCTTTGTTGTAAGTGTTTTATTGATTATCTTACTGTGGATTTATACAAGATATTGACTCATAGCCCAGGGATTAGACACTGGTTTTATGTTTGCTAAGTAATTGATTTACAATCCAATATTTTCAAATTACTTAATCATATACATTGCAAAAATAATAATTCCATTCAAGTGATTGTATTCTTAGGGTACAGTTCAGTTTGATGATTCCTTGAAGAGAGGATCATTAGGTTGTCCCTCCTAAAATCAAAAGGAAGAAGGATGAAAATCCTTATCTCATTGGTTCATGTTATCAAGAACATAGCCTGGCTTATAGTACTCTATTTTAAATTAATCATTGCAATCTCCAAGGTATTTTATAAGTTGTTACAGTGAGGTCAGAAGTAACAAACCAGTGAATGAACTAGTCCACTAAATATATTGACTAGAGAATCAATAATCTTTTATAGGTAATACCTTCCTGAGTCTGTGGAGCTCAAAAAAGAAGGAGGTGATAATAGGTATCCCCAATATCATCAAATACCTCATCAATTAGCCTTTCTCTTGCATAAAAAGGAGTTTGCATTCAAGTATATAAGTATGTTGTCATTTTAGGGTTGTGTTGCAAGAAAAAGACCTAACAGGACCAAATGAAAGAGGGATCAATCTTAGGATCTACTACAGATAGTGGAGAATCTGTGTGTGCGCGCGTGCATGCATGCACAAAGTGTGAAACAGTAAGCAAAGTGTATGTCCACATGTTAAAGGGAATACAAACACCTTACTCAAAGCAATAACTTTAACGAGGAGGAGCTTGAAGACATCTCTCCAAGTTAATTGGGAGATCCTGAAGCCTATAATGACCATATGCAATGATCAATATGATAGAGTTGGTAAAACTCCTAAAGGGCCTGATAAGGACCTTAGGAGAAAAATGATGTAAAATGAGCCATTAGTGCTCCATGGGGTTAAATTGGGTAATTAGGGCCTTGAATAGTTTATTTGGTGTGATGCATGAGCATCTATGAGAACACCTAGAAACTTGAAGACACCAGTTGATCAGAGCATGAGGAGGAGCATGAAGACATCTCTCAAAATTAATTGGGAGATCCTGAAGCCTATAATGACCATATGCAATGATCAATATGATAGAATTGGTAAAACTCCTAAAGGGTCTGATAAGGACCTTAGGATAAAAATGATGTAAAATGAGCCATTAGTGCTACATGGGGTTAAATTGGGTAATTAGGGCCTTGAATAGTTTATTTGGTCCTAGGATATTGGAATCCATTTGGTTAATGGGTCTAGGGTTTAAATTTCAATAAAATGTAAGTTAAGATTTGAATTTTCAAATCCTAACAACTAGTTAGGAAAGGGTGGGAAAGTATTTATAGAGTTATTTAGTGTGTTTAACACTTCCAACCGATTGGGATCAGTTTGGGAAGTTAGGAGAGGCTATTTTAACTTTTTTCATTCCTTAATCGATGATGAAGAGTATGTACGGACGTGGATTGAGATATACAAGACTATACTTGATTTTGATGCAATAAAGAAGGATTTTCTTGAAAATTTGTTAATTTCTTTGATGTTCTATTGAATCCAAGCATTTTATAACTTTATTATATGTTTACATAATTGCTTTGAATCCATTTGATAGTATTTTGATTGAGTCTCAGGCCAATAAGGATGACTGTACCATGATAGTCCTTATTTTGGCAGGGTTTTAAGCAATGGATTGAAGATTCATCCCCATATTGTACTTACTATGATTGGGGGATGAATCCTAACACTGTATATTAATTTTCTAACCATTTTTGATGCAAGGATAACACAGGTTTGTAGGGGGATCACCGAATGCATGACTGATTACATGATTTTGTGAAGGAAATAGAGGTATAGGAACAAGAATGGAAGTTCTACCTTCATGAGGGGTATGTTTTATGACTTAGAGTGCATGGATATGTCCATCTAATGGTTACTCAATCATTAGTTGGGTCTAGAAAGGCTTGGAGAGAGGAGATTTGAAAAACCCTCTTTTTGAGGGCTTGGGGATAGCCATATTGGGGGTTTTGTGTTTGCATTGATTATAGAACCTATTTGAGTTGATAATCCTTTGATTTGAACCCTATTGAGAGATTTTTGAGAGTCTTGGGTCTTGGGAGTAAGTTTACTAGGTACTTTCTTTGTCAAAATGGTCCATTTTCATGCCTAAAACAAGGGATCAGTGAGTAGTTGGGTATTTTGGTCCAAAGTAACCTATGTTGGGTCTTGGATATGTAATGTAAGATTGATAAAGGGTATTTGAATCCACCCTTAGTTTTCCTAGTTGATTGGGAAAGTGGCTAGTTTTAGTGCTCGGTCTCTGAAGAGCTTGACATCGACTATTGCTCGACATATAATATTTCTTGGCACATACTGTCGCTCGACTTATATGGTATTTCTCGGCATATGTTGAAATTTGTAATCAAAGGTGTAGAGCCTGTAGTAAGGAATCTCCTTGAAGGGTTGAGAGATTCAGTCTTGTTGGAAAAAGTAGCCCTACAACCTCTACATCAATTGGTATCAAAGCCTAGGAGCATCCTAGGTTGGAAGAGAGAAGAAATTTTTTGTGGTCTTTGGTGTACTTGATCCTTTGTTGAGGCCTTGGAGTGTCCATTTCCTCCTTAGGTGTTCTAGAGTTGATTTTCTACATTAGAGATGTCAAAAGCAAAAGATGATGGGATCCCTCATAGGGTCACCAATGTTGAACTTGCCAAGCTTGTGAAGGAGAAAATGGCAGAGAACAAAAGAATGAGAGCAACCCTTGAAAAAGAGAGAATGGAGAAGATTGAGAAGGACAAGGAGATGAGATCCTTAATTGGCAGATTAACTATCCTTGAGAAGAGAGGAAAGAGCAGGTTAGAAGAAGAGGATGAATATGAAGACCAATGAGAAGAGGAAATCCCTTTGAAAGCAAAACCACAAATGGATCCAGAAGATGTGAGGATGGATAAGTTTGCAAAGGTCTTAAGAAGTGGAGATAAAAAAGGAAGATCAGACTTACCCATGTATGTAGGTAAGATGGATGATGAAGAACTCATTAATTGGTTCAGTGCCATGGAAAACTACTCTGAATGTGAAGACATTAGAGATGAACAGAAGGTAAGGATTGAAAAGTAAAGGTTGAGGGGACAAGCCCTATTGTGGTGGGATTGTGTTAAATTAGAGAGAGGGAAGAACAATAAGCCCAATATCACTTCTTGGTTGTCTATGATAGATAAAATGAAAGCTACATTTTTTACCTAGTGACTACAAGGTAAAGGTGTATAAGAAAATGCAAGGTCTTACACAAAAAGACTTAGATGTACAAAGGTGCACTGAAGAATTTCACAAGTTAGACTTTAGATTTTTCCATGAGGAAGACGTGGAAGAAAAAATGGCAAATATTTGGGGGGACTTAGATTAAATATCCAAGATGAATTAAGTCTTGCAACCCCTAGATCTGTTGAGAAATGTTACAAGTTGGCAGTGACAGCTGAGGAGAAGTTGAGGAGAAAACAAGAGAAGAATGGTGGTGGTAGAGGTAATCCAAACAAAGTTAGGGGGGAAGATCTAATGATGTGTAAGAGCAGTCTTGTGATGAAAAAGGAAAAGGCATAGTTGTTGAAACAAGACAAAGAGGAGGTGGCAGATCTAGTTATGACAAAGGCAGTGGTGTGTTCACTGGTAAATGCTTTACTTGTGGAGCATTAGGGTATCAATCTTATCGGTGTCCTAAGAAGGAGGCAAACTTCAAGAAGATAGAGAAGAGAGTCCACTTGACACAAGGTGGAGAGGAAGAAGATAAAAAATTAGTACAAGAATCAAGGAGGGAAGACCCATAAGAAGGTGAATTTTTTATGGTGAAGAAGACACCTATGCAGCAGCAAGAGAGGCAAAATGTATGTCTTTTTAGAACACATTGTAAAAGTGATGGTAAAGTATGTAGCATGATCATTGATTCTAGTTCATTTGAGAATTTGGTTTCTCATGAGATGGTAAGGAAGCTTAACTTGAAATTTTTTCCACTTGAGCATCCTTATAGTGTGTCATGGGTCAATAATGACAATAATTTAATGATAAGAGAGAAAGTATATGTTGATTTTAGTATTGGAGAATACCATGATAGGGTACTTTGTGATGTCGTACCTATGCAATGTTTCCACATTATCCTAGGTAGGCCTTGTCATTCTTCTAGGAGAACAATTCACTATGGGTTTGAAAATACATATGTTGTATGTCAGAGAGAGCAGAGTTTCATTCTGACACCTTTACCTTGTGATGGTAAGGTTAGAATTGTGTGTTTTGGAAAAAGAGAGTATGTGGGAGACATTAACAATCAGTCTTTGGTGAAGGATCATAAATGGAGGCAGTCTTTTTTAATGAGGAGACATGGTGATGCTGACAATATGATGAATGATGTTGATCATAATCAGAAAAAATGGCATACTCAATGGAGGAGTATGGTGTCCTCTAGTGGAACAGTGGAAGAGTAATGATGGGAGGAGTGAAAAAAATGTTTGTAAGGGCCTTGGACGACTAGACAACAAAGAGCGGGTTAGGTCTCCTAACATGGACATTATACTATTAGTACATAATTTGTGGGTTCCATCCCCATCAGGGTTTTCCCTTAACAGGGTTTCCTCGTGAACAAATCATGGTGTTATGAGTTATTTACTTTATGCTTATGTTCTCTTCATTTCAGTTATTGCATGGTTAAGTTTGAATTGCTTAAATTTAATTAAAAGTACTACAACACTGATTCAGCCCCCCTCTCAGTGTTACTTGATCCTAACAATTGGTATCAGAGCTTGTGGCCCTTGGAGAGAAAGCCTAACAACTTGAGGGAGATTCAAATGGATTCAAGTAGTTTGGAGTAAAATCTTGAATCAGTACTTGAAGACCTGGATAAGACTAATGCTCATAATGTGGAATTAAAGTTCAAACTAAGAAGAGTTGAAGCTTACATCAAGAAGCTTAAAGAGTAGCTTGAACATTCAAGGAAAAAAAGGAAAGAACTTGTAGAGAAGATAAGGGAACCTAGAAATGATTCATCGGATCTGATTGAACAACTTAAGCAGGAAAAGGAAGCATTATAACATGATTGTGAAGTTACTAATTTATAGATGTCCAAGGAAATTTAGCAAGAAATATATGAAAATAGTATAATTGAAGAAACCTTGAAGAATGCAAATGATTAGATGGGAAAAATGCAACTTGAACTTGACGATGTCATAATCAAGTATCAAGATTTAGAAAATTACAGCTATATCATTAAAGGGGAACTTTTTGAGACAAAGAATCACATTGAAAAACTTCATGCGAGCAGTGACAAAATTGATGATCAGATGGAGAGAAAAAAACCTAAAGGTGATAAGACTAGAGTTGGTTTTGATGAAGTTGAATGTTCTAAATCTCAAGAAGAGAAATAAGAAGACAAAGAAGAGAAAACACCTAATCAAAATGAAGGGTATAGAGAAAATTTTAGACCCTTCAGGGGAAGATACTTTGAATGCAAAAAAATTGCTCACATGAAGAAAGATTGCAGAGCTAAGAACCCGTACAAACCCTTTTCTGGTTATTGTTTCAATTGCTATGAATATGGGCATAAGAATGAATAATGTAGAAAAATTGATCAATCATAAAAGAAGGAAGATTACATCAGTGAGGAAAGAGAAGCTAAGATCACATGTTATAAGTGCATCAACTTTGGGCACATTGCAAGAAATTGAAGAATGCAGGTTAATCAGAGCAGTCCATCACCTACATGTTATAAATAAAATAATCAAGGACACATATCAAAGTTTTGCAGATATAATGGACCAACGAGCAACAAGAAACCACCTACAATGATAAAGAGGACCATTGGTGATGTTGGTAAGAGTATGGACGAGTATAAAGACGAGTTCAACAAAAATTTACAAAGGAAGGAAACAAGGACAATGATAAGGTACAGAAAGAAAAGAATCAGAGTGAGCCAAAAAATTAGGGAGAGTCAGTAGATGACACTGGATCTTCATCTAATGTTATCATTTCCACATCAACCTAAAATGGCCTTAGGGGGAGCTTTGGAGAAACATAACAGTAAACTATCCAGCCCCTTGTATGCCGAATGAGTAGATGCAATCTTATGGACATACATAGTAATGTATTTGGAGCCTATATCTATGATCGCATGGTTACAAATGTATCATTGGATGATCGCCTAGAAGTTGATGGTAGACTGGATCATATCAACTTTATGGTATTGCATTGGGAACTATGTCAGGTTAGAATAATATGAGTTATAAGTGAAATATCTTAGTCATTTTGATCACCCTTTGTGTAGAGAAGAGCAATAAGTGAAGGAGCTAGGGCATTCCAGTGATCGTGAGTTGTTCTTACCCTAATTTTGCGTGAAAGGTATTTGATTCCATCTGCAAACTTTGTATATCATGGATACTCCACAAATTTTTTATGTAACTGAGAGACCAAGGTATAAATTCAAGAAACATCCATACAAATCGATGGAGGATGACCCTTGGGGTGCATTCTCTCAGACTTTGCACAATGTTTTACACTTTGCAGACATTAGGGAATACATCCAATGCAAGTATGAGAAAATTGGGAATGTTGAGATTCTTCAGGAGATGAAAGATATGTTGAATGAAGATAAAATGGAAACCTGAGTTTGAACATTTCTAAAATCTAACCATCATGCAAATGATAAAATTCTACGAGTTCGATGAAGAAGAATGGATCAAAATTGTGTTGAATAGAATTCACGATTAGTTTCTTTGCACTAGGGAGGAACCTATCAAGATCACAAGTGAACTTATTCATAAAGTTACTGGTTTGAACAATTATGGCATTGTTTCGACTGCGGAGAAAAAATGAAGAAGAAATTTGAAACCCTAACATATTCAAAGTGGGATAAAAGAGAAATGATGATTTCAGGCATCTTTCAACAGGATGTAAGGCTATTTTTAATGATTTTGGGATACAAATTGCATTATAGAAGCTGACCAAAAAAAATTTCTTCTAGGGTTATAATGATGGCATATAAGATGGTGAAATAAAATGTTCAATATGATCTATGGGAAGTTCTAAAACTGTAGTTTCTGGAGAATGTAAGGCAGATAAAGAAAGATAAATCGAAACTCAAAAGCATTCAGTTTTGGATCACTCATCTTACACATTTTCCTCCACATAATGCATAAGTTCCCCGGTATGCAGCCTAGGGCATGGAATGACAATGAACCTACTGCTATTCAAGTAAGCAAAAGTTATAGAAGATAAAATAGTAAATGGGTAGATGGAGAACTCTTTGGCATGTTTCAGATATTCCAAAGAGAAATGAAGGAGAGAAAGAGAATTCTTGAAGAGATAGTTGAAAAATACAAGGATACAATTTGTTTTGTGGTTGAAACTGATTGTGTATGCTTGGAAGATGTTGAACCTAGAATGAGGTTGTGCCCTCCTACGGGGTATGAAGTTAGTACTGAAGTTATTACACTGCAAGTTGACCATGTGTTATTTTTTTATAATTATCCAAGTGAAGAGAGATGGGGTGCCTATGAGGAGAATTCCTCTAAGTTTAGGGAAGAATTTACTAGAGGTGACAAGAAGAGGAAGATAGAAAACTTATTGACAACATTGTAGAGAAACAAGAAATTAGCAAGACTGACATGTCTGAATGGAGAAAGAAGGAAACTGAGAAGTCCTCTGACCTAGAGAACTTGGATATTGCACCCTTACCTACTACTGATACTATTGAGGTGTTAGACTCACATCTGACAGTGTTCATTGTACCTAAAACTACTCCTACACCACCTAGAAAATCATCACAAAGGATAATTGTGTTTAAGGTAGAAAAGGAAGCAGTAGAGACTTCTGTGAGGACAACCAGGTCCTCTAAACCTAAAAAGGAATCACCTCCTAAGAAGCATAAGAAAGAGGAGAAGAAGATTGAAAAGGAGAAGACTGAGAAGAAAGCTAAAGATATTGTACAAGTGAAGCTAGTTGAGAGATATCAGTGGAAGCATGACTTGAAGATATTGGCGAAGAGGATAGTTGAGCAAGGAAAGCTGGATCAATTGCTTAAATACAATAAGAGGTATGATGAAAAAGATAAAATTGAAATTGAAGAAAGTGTTATCAAACATATGTTAGTTTTCAAAAAGAATGTGATTGATCTTGAGGGAAGTATTCCAAAATAATTATTTGATAATTTAGAGATTAGAAAACAAAGAGCCTTAAAACAGGATGATAGGATCCCTGTAAAATCTAAAAAGGATATGTGTCTAGTTATTTCACATGTAGAGAATGATAGGATCCTTAAGGCAATAAAACCTTTGTTGAGGTTAAAAACTAGGTTGACTAAGATTATGGAAGGAAAGTATGAAGCAATTGAGGAAGAAATAATCAAATCCATTGACAAGCTCCTTTTGGTTGAAGTTCCTAAGAAGAAAAAGTCCCCAAAGACACCTAAGACTAAAGAAATATTGACTAGGGAATCATCTAAAGCAGTGCGAGATGAAGTTGAAGAGTCTAAGAATGAGGAAGGGACATATCAGTTTTACAGTACCGTGAGGTGACCAAATTTATTTGCAGTAGGTATACATATGTCTTTGGACACTTCACTTGATGTTGGTGACCCTTTTCAAGGGCATGTTGACACTGTTCATGAGGTAGATGGCAGTAATACACATAGTACAGTAAATGCGATAGATCGTGGCACATTTATTGAAAGAGGATTGAAAGAAGTTATTGAGGAAAGGAAGAACGAGGAAGCAGAATAGGGTAATCCTGATGTAGTTACTAGAGAAGAGAAAAAGGAAATTATGGCTGAAGAAAAGAAGGATATTGAAATAGAGATTGTAACTGAGAAAGAAACAAAGGTACCTATATCTATTCTTGATTTTATTCCTATTTAGAAGGAATATATTTCTACAGCTCAATTGTTGGCAAGTGACAACAAGCCCTTGAGTACAAATGTGGATGAAATGGATGAGGATGAGCTAATAATTTTATCTCTTATGGACTTTTCTAAAGCCAATAAAAATCTGAGAAAAAAATTGAGAAGAAGGTTAGGGTATTGGATAGGACAGTGGACAGAATTAATAAAATTTATCTATACCGTTCACCTTCCAAGGTAATGATACACCAAACAATTTGGAAAAAGTTCTTGATGAATTTGATATGCACTTCACTTCTTTGGAGAAGGTTGCAACTATGAAGGTTGAGAAGGAATACATGGTGAAGAATTTAGAAGAGGTATGCAAGTCAATTAAGTGGGATATTGGCATATTAGATACACTATATCTAGAATTAGGTCTTGCATTGTGCATGGGAATAAGATATACAACTATTTCATAAATCCTTCTAGGCATGTGCAGAATGTGGTGGACATAATTGATCACAGTGATGAGAAGACACTGGATAACTTGGCAAATAATTGTGGGTCTTCCTCACAATCTGTTACTGGGTTGGATAAGGAAGTGTCCAAATTGTTGGACAAAATTAGTGTGCTACAGACTAAGAAATCAAGAGTGTTGAGAAGATTTAGTGAGTTGAGGAGTTTGATTACTCCTAAACTATCAATTTTGGAGAAGCACCTTGAGGACATGGAGACAACGAAGAAATATCTTGATGGATCTATAGCTACAGTATTGAAGGATGTTGAGATCTCATCATTTTCTTTGAATGGTTTAATCTAGGTTGGTCAGACCTTGAAGATAACATGGGAAACAGATGCAAGGGTCTTGAAAACCTCCTTCCAAGACATACTTCACATGGTGTAAGTTTTTGATGAAGCAGTCCTAAATTTTTTCCTTGTATATAGATACATTTTCTTTGACATTGATGTCAAAGGGGGAGTAATAGTTGTGAAAAATGTATAGAGGTATATATATATATATATATATATATATAAGGGGAGTATAGACAACAGTTTAGTATTAGCCACTTAGTCATTTTTCACCAAGTGTTGCCATCAATGCCAAAGGGGGAGATTATTGGCAAGTGGCCAAGGATGTAGATCATATATGTTGTCATTTATGGCAACACTACTTTCTAGTATAGTTGCTTGGAGTACAGTTCAATTTTGAGTATCCAATCTTTAAATAACTAAGTCCACAAGTTGTTTCTAGGATATAGTTGCACAGTTTTTGCTGGCGAGCTTCGTATATGGTGAGTTAAGTCATGCACACTTAGCTAAAGGTTGTATTGGGTGTTGTATGGCTTCAGTTATGGTCTCTTTTATTTTGGAGTTGTATGGAGAGAGTTACAACATGTTCTTGGCATGTGAAGACAGTGTAACAGTAAAGTAGGATAGATGAAAGGTTGCGATGATTGAGGGGGTAACATGTGGATTCCAGATATGCTATTTTGGATTTAGGTTGGGTCCTATCCTATCTTGATGGATGTGTGATCACATATTTTGTATTTTCTCTTGGAGTATGTGTTGGACACGTTTGGTGATGCACTTGTGAGCCGACTGGACATATTATGAGATTGAGTATATGAGTAGATATGTTTTGAGATGTGATGATGTGGAAGTGGTATGTGAATGCATTGTTATGTCAGAATAATGTAGAGGATATTGTGAGCTATAACTGAAACTACTTAAGCATAGAAGATGCTTGTATAGTTTATCTTTTGTAATTATACAGAGACAATTTTGTATTGTAAGAGTAGTGAGCTCCTTGTATTACCCCTAACATAGTTTGCATCCTTTAACAAGGATTTGTACTAAATGTAATATTCGGCTCCTAATATGGCTAGGTCTCCTAACATGGACATTATACTCTTAGTACATAATTTATGGGTTCCATCCCCATCGGGGTTTTCCCTTAATAGGGTTTCCTTGTGAACAAATCATGGTGCTATGAGTTATTTACTTTATGCTTATGTTCTCTTCATTTCAGTTATTGCATGGTTAAGTTTGAATTTCTTAAAGTTAATTAAAAGTACTACAACACTGATTCACCGCCCCTCTAAGTGTTGCTTGATTCTAACAGTAACTTACGATTGTGAAAATATCAGGCCTCTAGGAACAAGTCAAATTTTTAGGTATAAGTCAAAGTTTGACTACACCCCTCTATTTGTGATTGTGTAATTTTTGATTCCCATCAACCCAAAAAATGCCCAAATCTAGTTCCGCAGATCCCGAAACCTGTTCCTCCACACAAAAAAGGGAAATTGTTTTGTGGAAAGGGGCTTGCCTTGGTCAAGCCACGGTTTAGGAATTAACCTTGAAATTGATAAGTAAATGAAAATCTGAAAAGGAAAGGAAGGTAAATGTTTGATTCACCTTGTGTAAAACCCTCATGAATAGATGTAGCAATCACACAAATTCATGAAGATGCTTGCATTTGAACTTGGAATGGAGATGTAGGAAGATCAAGGATATCCTCACTAATGTATGAGATCCATAATCACCATCTCTAGACCATGAATGTAGTTATGCCACTTGAAGAAGAATGGAATGAACCTCCTTGCGCCACTTGAGAAGCTCTCTACTTGGCCCTCATGGGAGAGAAATCTTGCATCAAAGGAAGGAGATTGACTTGCTTGAATGGATCTATGAAGAAGAATTGGAGACCTTGGATAGATGCCTTGTCTTCATCACTTGAATGCTTATGCTTACTGACACAATTGCTTGATCATAACATTATGTATGATTCTATGTGTTCTATACGCTATGCAAAATGAGGGGACATGGCATCCTTTTATATACTCATTTTGAGATCCAACTATGGGCAGGCCAACACAAAAAAGAAATGGGAAAGACATAGGAAGAAGGGTCCTGACATTGAGCTCTGGGCCCAATCAAGACAAACCCATAGGGGGTGAAGTCGAAGTTTGACCTCACCCCTGGGGGTGCCATCGAACTTCGACTGTACCCCTAGGTAAAAATGCCTAGGATAGGGTGGAGACCCATCAGGAGATGTGAAAAAGGAGCTAGGAAAAAAGGACAAACATGCATAACTGACAGTCAGATCTTGAAATCACCAAAATGGAGTCAATGGGTCCTAAAAGACATCCAATTATGGGTGATAACTTTTTAGGACTATACGGTCTTACACACTTGTGCAAAAATTCTTTCTGTTACTTCGTTTTCTCTCTCTTACACATGAGAAATTCATAACCTCGTTACCATGGGACCCAAATATAGGTCTTACATAAGATAACCATGTTACATAGCATAAGCATTGAAAGATAAATATATTCTGGGCCGATGAGAATGCCACAACCAAGACCATGTCTTGATCACCACACATTTAGCATCAACCAAAGAACAACACTAGGAAACAACAATCCAAAAATGAATATAACTGTTATACCAAAAACTCTCGACTTACCGCATGAATGACTGGATAATCAGAATACTCAAAAAGAACTCAAAATACAACAGCCAAGGATAACCATCTTTACTCATCAAGTACAATAGATGAACCATAAAGATATACCACCATTCCTGAACCAAGGATAATTGTCCCAACATTCGTTACCATATAATACTGCATAGGATAGATTAAATCTATTCATTACTCGGAGCACAAATATCTGGTACATAGGTTTTGACATCAACGACAACAATGCCAACAATAATTTCTCCACATATTTTACATATAGGGTAGAGAGTAAAAAAAAAGTTGCAATGCACTTTTGTAGAAACAAAATAGATAAATTATTATTTATTCAAATTATATTTGTTAGGATTCAAAGGTTGACACCTTAAACTCAACATATTCTAAAATGACAACAAAAGATTTTGTTCGAGTCTAATATTTGATAATAAACATAATATTTCTAAAAATAAGTAGCCCATAAAATTGATGTCTTTATGTATGTAGTAAATAAAATAATTATAAAAGAAAAATAAAAATTTAAGTAAATAAGATAAGTTTGATTCTTTATATACAATTTATAAAAGTTGTATCTAAAATATCTATATTAATTAAATTAAATAACTTAAAATACAAATATATTTCAGATATTTATTTTATTTGGATTCATTGCATAATGTGTTGGTTGAGGCGTGGTGTTGTTCTTGTGACCACCAAAGTTTAAACTCCTGTCATGACGTTGTGATCACAAGCTTGTGTCGATGTTGCTGGTGGGTTTGAACCTCAAAATTGATCATTGTGGACTTGTGCCTTTGTTGATTGTAGGTTTGAACCTTAACATTGATAATTGTACACTTGTGCCTTCATTGATCTAATATACTTATGATCATAAACTTATTCAATATTAAAAATTAATAAATTTATTTATATAATTTATATATATTAAATTAAACTAAAAAATTAATAAATTAACTCTTAAAATATCTCAAAGGTTAAATCACACTTAATTTACCTCCTTACCTATTAGGAATAAATATTTATGGGAGAGTATGACTTTCTTTGGTATGGTATCTGTATGTCACTAGGGCTAAAAGATTTATAAATTGCCAATATCTGAACTTTCGTAGTAATCAAATTCTATTTTTTACTATTTAATTGCATTTACTGTTTACTTAAATTAATATAATCTAATCCATAATAACTAAATAAAAAATCTTCCTTTTTTAACACAAATGATCAATCAAATTACATCTTACTTGTTTAACACAAATGATTTTAATGACATCATCATGAAGTTTCATCCTACCTAATCAAGGAATCTAATCATAACCTGAATCTTGGTTTACTTTTGTACTCACGCGAAGTGGGGTTCCTGTACTCACATACACCAGTGCTATAAAAAAAATGGAGACATCTGGGATGAAAGTGAACATACTCTAAATGGGTATTTGTGGTTCTACTTCATTACTTTTTGTATTGTACAGGTGAATGGGGCGGTGTGTAGCTGAAAATGCAATATGGCAGCTGAAAAAAGCTGAACTGTAATACTTACGGTCAAATGTGCATCATCCTTATTGGGTTTAGTCTAATCTTCCTTATTGGATTTTGAAGTTCAATTAATCTATAGTTACGATCAAATATACATCATTATTAGGTTTTGAAGTTCAATTTAGATACAGACAACATGTTAGGCCTAATCTTCCTCATTGAATTTTGAAGTTCAATTAATGATTACTTAGGATCAAATGTACAACCAACATATTGAATACTTAATACATCCTTCCTCTGCTCTATTTTCTTGTATATTACAGTATGTAAAGATTAAATCTAAATTACTTTTGCAAATCTACTATTGCTTGTATATTATAATCAACCCTACCCTGTATATTATCAGAAAATCCTTGTCAATTAGTAAACTGACTACTTTGCAGTACAATCATTATCGAGATGCTCTTCGATGAAATACTGGGCTGTGATGATGATGACTGACAGTGATGGGTGCTAGTTTTGAGATGTAATAGGACTCTAGGAGTGCACGTCTTTCCAACAAGTCGGTCATTTCTGTGGAAAAAGTTGTAATTAGAGAAGTGTTTTGCTGGACATTTGTTTGACTCTGAGACTTAAATCTCCAGAAAGAGAGGTTTTTGTTCTAATGACAGTGATGGTCAAGTAGTCAACGCGTTAATCTGAGATAAGTTCATCTCAAATAAAGTGGCATGTAGTCAAAGTGATAATTGAGTCAGTCACGGGATTCTTTGGTAAATTTTACTTGGTGGAGTCATATATACTAGGTTATTGTTGATTAATGGCTACTGTGTTTTAAAAACCTTGATTAAGAACTAGGTTATTGTTGATTAGTGACTACTGTGTTTTTAATCCTCGATTAAGAACAGGATTGAAAAATAAGTTGCTGTACAAAAGTTTGGATGATCTTATGTGATTGTTATTGAATGACATTATGGAGCAGCTGTTACTACATATTATCAGATTAGCTTTTCAAGTGGATAACTTAGCATCATGGTTTTGATTTCTGATTTGCCTGCAGTGTGAACGAGGGTTATAGGAGGGCCTCGTCCTGTAAAGAGCAATGTTTCAGATTGCTGAACTAAACTGTCGATTCCTCTTAAAAACAAAATGAAATAATAAAAATAAAAAGACAAACACAATAATTTAACGTGTATTGGAATCTGGATTGTTCATGTGTCTTTAATTTTGTTTTTGCTTGTTATGATCCAATTAAATGTCGTTTTTAAATTATTGGGATATCCACATGCACAAAAGTTAAAATTTCAATTAATGTTAATTACTTCTCATTCAATTCCTTTTCTAAGCGAGGATGGCAAGTGACCCTTTTCTGTAATTCTGACTCTGTGTTTCATTTCCACGCACTGCAGAGAACTAATCAAAGATTTCCATTTCCTTGGCATTATTTTCCCTCCCTGTAATCCCTCCTTCCAATGATTGTTAACAAGGGGTTTCAAGACGTCAATGTTAAGGAATTAACACACTGTAAAAGATTTTTGACATTTTATTTTTTTTCTTTCTAAAAACGGGACATTAACAGTCAAAATAAGATTAAATTTGTAGATAATACACTAAAAACAAATAGTCGTCTTATCAATTTCGGAGAGTTCAAATCAGTGATTTAATGTTCCATTTTGGTACTTAAAGTCCAAAAAAGTAAATGGAAATGGATCCTTTTATAGTCCACGATATAATATAGTCCTTCTATGACTCTATAAATGACAGTAATATGGGACTAATCTGTACCCCTTGTAGGAGGCACCTAACTATGTTACAAACGAGACGTACATACCTTACCCCTACAGAATTTGAACTTGTGACCTCTTTTTTAAGACTACAACCAATTCATAAATATTGAAATCAGAGAGAAACATTCTAAAAAAGATGATTATTTTAACCATGTACATAAATCAATTTACTATTTACTTTAGAAATTGTCAATAAATTTGGGAAACAAGAAAACAATACGTCAGACAAGAGGATAGGAAACTAAACGTGCAAGGGAAACAAAAGATGAATGGCACAAAACTATTACAAGACAAAAATCTTAAGTCATGCTAAAGCAGAGTGAATCTTGTGTTTGGAGGCAATTGAGGTCTTGTGGATCTCTGTAAAAGCTAATAAAAAAGTCTGGGATCAAAAAGTCTGTTCTAATGTTGTCTTTAATTGCAGTAGGCCAACATATATAAAAACCTCTGATTGAATAGATCCAATGAAAAAATACAATTGAACTTGGCGAGCTGAAAATGGAACTCGTCTACCCTCTGGTAGGCTTTTATTGAAGTAGGTTTGAAAAAATGCCTTCGATCAAAGCTTGGCTACGGTAGCCAGACCACCCAAAATCCTAGATAGTAAAAAATTATAATAATATCCACACTTAGCTGCAGTTTGAATCCTAAAACACTTTATTAGGCCCGTGTTTCAGTCTCTTATACAGGTACAGCTTATATGAGAGACACTTGATCCATTCTTAGACTCATTATGCGGTCTTCAGCTTTCTGGAATTCTCATTATCTGCTGGTAGAGCCTCTAGTATTGTGCTTAGCTTGATCAGTTCAAGAAACCTGACCATCTATATCCCTTCTGGTAATATCAAGCTGACCAACCATCTTGAAAAATCCTGCCAACTGAACTCTTTCATTGCATCTCTCACCATAATCTGAAAAACAATCACATTAAGTGTGGCATGGACTGCTATATCAAGAATCAAACAAAAGAATGTTTAAAAAAATGTTTCTCCTAAGTGGCAGCAGACCAGAAGTATTGTAGACTATACAATTTGAGATCTATCTCATTTAGAAGAGGACCTAGATTTCCAATTCAATAGGATCTCTTCTTAAAACAAAAGCTATCTTTAAAGATTAACTCCAATACCCTGAGTGATTCTGACCAGCAGAAATGTCCATAAACAATCAGGTCAGCTTAGGAACATTCCAAAAAGTGATCCAGACAGAGGCGAACTTCACATGACTTTTCTGATCAGATTTCAACTGTCTGCTGATTCAGAGATCGATATCTCCATATCTCCTTCACAACGAAATCTGCATCTAGAAACTTTGCAATGAAAACCCATAACCTGTAGACATCTTCAAAGTTGCTCAAAAAGCTTAGTGACGCAGTCACAGCTGTTAGTCCTACAATTTTGTGCCCTTTATCTCTCTGTTCATTTGTACCTTGCCCATTACTATATTTTAGCTGTAGAAGAGTAACCTTATCTGCATGTTTATCTGGAAAGTAGAAATTACAAAGAAAACCACAGCTAATTGAGATATTGCTTCGATCAGCTAGCTTCTGCACAAGAAGGGGATCAACCAATTCTCCTTTCCAGTCATACAGGTTGAAGGCAATAGCAGCTCCCCTCTCAAATTTTATTTTTGGTCCATATATTTTCACCAAGCGAAGGCCTTTCTCAGAACTAGGATGGCGAAGTTGCATTAGAGCACTGACAAGCCAATTGATAAGATACCTCAACCTGTTGTTAATTGTGATCAAACCCATACAATCTGCATGATCAAGGCTTCTGCAGTTGATTTGAGGATCTTTACTTGGTCCCTCACTGCTATTTACACTCTCACTTTCTATACTCGACTTCTTTTCTTCAGTAGGAGTGCTTTCATCAAAAGAGTTCTCTTGGTCTTTTTCATGTATCTCAGAAAGTGCCATTTTTTTCGCTGGCTTGTAATCAATTGGAGTATTGATCGCTGTTTGTGAGCTCTCTCCAGGAGTCCAAGATGTTATCCTACTAGTTGTCAACACTTTACTGGTTGACTTTCCTTCTTTATGCCCATTATAAATTCTTTTATTCATTCCTTCTGCCTTTTTCTCTTGTATTTCTGAAGTTTCAAATGAGTACTTAGGCTGCATTTCTCCTTGTTCAGTAACCATAGCACTTTGCCTCTGCCACTCTTCCTCCTCTACTTCTTCAATTTCTTGAACACTAGAACTTCCCTGCTCTCTTGATTTCCATGCATCTCTCTCTTGTGATTCTGAAAGTTCAAATAGGTACTTGGGATGCATTTTTTCTTGTTCAGAGACAATTGCAGTTTGCTTTTGCCACTCTTCCTTGTCTTCCAATCCTTCAATTTCTTGGATAATAGAACTTCCTTTCTCTCTTAGTTCCCTTTCCTCTCTCCCCACTCTTGATTGTAAAGATTCAACTGGGTACTTGACATGCATTTTTCCTTTTTCTGAAATAATATCACTTTGCTTCTGCCACTCTTCCTTGTCTTCTGGTTCAATTTCTTGGACACTTGAACTCACTTGTTCTCTTGATATTCTGGTCTCGCTCTCTTTTAATTCTGAAGATTCAATTGGGTGCTTGAGATAGATTTTCTCTTGTCCTGAGACAACAGCACTTTGATTCTCCCACTCTTCCACGTCTTCCAATTTTTCAATTTCTTGAACACTAGAACTCTCTTGCTCTCTTAATTTCTGGTGTCTGCTATCATCGTCCCCTGTATATTCTTCATCTGACAATACCAAACTTATGCTGTCAAAAGATGTTTGAGAGCGATGATGTTTGGATTTTCTCATTTCAAGTCCAGGTTCTGTCTCCATTGCAGATTCTGTGCCACTAGTATGATAATGGTCACTCTCAGATTCCTCATGTTTCAAAATCTCTTTTCGTTTCACTGTCTGAAGAATAGAAACTGGACCAGAAAAGGAGCTTACAGTTACAAGCTTATGGTGGTCCAATGAGGATGCTTCAGATTCAACACCTCTCTCATGAACCTCTTGAATTTCTTCCTCTCCCTCTCTAGAAGAAACAGGCAAGGGAATTCTTTTTATTGGCATTATCTTTACCATCCCAACCCCACCTGTCACAGCGGAATTGTCCAACACATGAACACTAGATTTCTTCACAAACAGGCATCCAAATCCTGTTGGATCTGTTCCATAAACCTTGAAGAAGGAACTGATAATGAAATCTGGCTGAAAAAGTGAGAGTCCAAGGGAGTCCATATCTTTGGGACCCAACGCACATGCATCCAACAGAACATGCCAACCTTTCTCCTGAGCTTTGTTCATCCATTGGTATGAATACTTTGCTCCAGTAAGCTTAGATTGTACAGGAAATACAAACAATCCCTTTGCACTTGCATTTTTCTTTTTCTTCTTTTCTTCCAACATTTTTCGCAACTCTGCAGAACAGATTCGCAAGGAAGGCCATTTGAAGTAGGCTGACATGACTTTAGCTCCCTTTTGCTTGGAGGTTTCAATCATAAAATTCAAACCCTCGCTCTCATAATCATACACAGTCAGAAGTCTTTTGTTGATATCAAATGGATATGATTCTGCTAAGATCTTGAATGCTGATCCTCTGTTCGAAGTGAACACCAAACTGTAGTTGCTCTCCATTATATTCATAAAACTGAAAATCCTATTCTTGATTTCATCTTCCAGACTTCCTTTTTCTGGGGCTCCATAGCGGGCTTGGGAAGAGAGATTTGCATTAGTATAGGAGATGTTGAAGGAAGAGGTGGGCAATTCCAATTCCTGCTGAAGGTGAGAAAACAATCCCATGCCGAAGTAATCCATGCAAACATGATCATTACTCTTTAAGTGGTTATATTCTCCGCCTCTAATATCATCTGCAATCCGAGACTCCTCATACTTAGGGTACACTTGAATGAATTTTGCATATGCATCGGGTAGAGAAGGGAGAGCTTCATGATTAGTAAATTTGGTATCACTTAGGAATGTCAAAGTAGAATTCACAAAATCTTTGTGCACAACATTGCTATATTCCTCCTTGTTCTTCGATCCAGATAGAACGCCACATGCACACCCTGCGTCAGAGCTCCTCTTCTGTTCTTCACCTCCAGCAAAGCAAGCCAAAAACCTGCACATACCGCAATGCATGGATGATCATCAACTGTCCTTCTCCAGGAATTAAGTTTTCCTTTAGGTGAGAAGGGCTCCAGGGCCCATCTGCAAAATGAGAAATTATGTAGCCCTTGAAATTCGTTTTCCCAGTATCCCATAAGATGGTTCAAAACATTGCAAAACTGTGATGCTCTCCCATATAACAAGTTCAAAACATTGCAAAACTGTGACGCTTTCCCATATAACAACCTGTCCACTGGCATAAACCCCTTGGCTTTACATTGTTACAAGGACATTACACTTCACACAAGCAACATGATATCCAAACCCCACTGGTATAAAATATTCTATCTTTTGGCCAATATGTTAAGATAACTATTTTACTGCTATAGGGCATTGGAAACAATTTCAGTAAGTTGTTCCACGCTACAGAGAAAACATGAACTGGTTGATTGAAGCTGTTGAAAGTTGCAATCCACACTTCTGTACAGAACCTCAAAGTCTCCTCATGAAATAGGCAAGTAGCTCAATGCCAGAAACTTACCAGCTGGAAGCATTTCTCAGGTCAAAATTCTAGCTGATCAAAATTTTCAGCTTGGCATAAGAAAAAGGACCAGTGTTTGGCAAAAACCTCAGCCTGAGTGTGGCTTTGTTGTGGGCGTTGGAAATTGCATGCCACACTTCAAGAAAAAACCTGAAAGTCTCCTCATGAAATAGGCAAGTTGCTCAGTGGTAGAGCAGATCATCGGCAGGGTCTGTCCAAAAATTTCAACAGACGTGTCATTGGCACCATGGGAAATGAACATGCTGCCAAGTTATGCAGCAAGATAATCGCTATTATGAACCCAAATTGCAAATTGGCAAATTCCAGCAGCTATACAAATATGATCCCTGTTTCTTCAAGGGTCCTACAGAAATTGAGATTTTCCACTCTACGAGTAAGGTTTTGCATGTTTTCCCCCACTTTCCATTTGCATAGGATTTCCCACCTTAAGAACCCTACTAATGCCTGCTCATCTGATAACTAATCCCGTCTTTCGCAAAAAATTCATGGACAAATACCTACCCAAGGACTCAAATAGACCAAAATGCCCTTTCCAAACTGCAATCTCGAAAACAACATGGATTTCAAAGTACCCACCTATTCAATTTGTAAGAAAATTTGCATTAGAGCACAGAATTTCACTAACCTGTTATGCCCACAGTCTATCTGCTGATGGAGAGCCATACTCTGCCTCCAAATCTATCCTCCTCTGATAAAAGCATGAGGCAAATGCCAAGCAAGATTATCAAAATCAAAATTCACCACTTCCCTTGGAAAACACTGCAGCAGTGAATCAAACAACACGAAAATCAAGCAATTTTGATCCAACCATTATATCCCTTGGGCACAATTTATTCAAAATCGGTAGATACCCGGCCTGTGGACTGCGACGTCCAAAAGTTGGGTACTCATACATCACGACAAACAGAATCGTACAAAGACAGACTTACAATTGACCCAAGTAAACGTCTAGTGGCCGGCAAGCATTGTATGAAATCCCTTCTACCCGTAAGCTAACCCTTCAATTCTGCACAGTAAAAACTCGTTTTTTTTTTCAATTCTGGATTCATGTAACACGTTTCAGCCTTCAGGTGCAATTTGCAGTTAAAATATTCATTCAATGCAGGCCTGTGAGTTGACCCGAATTATGGGGCTGAACCTAAAAAATCTGATGCCTAGATGCCTGAATAGATCGCCCAATTGATAATGATAGAAATATAAGAAGTAATCAAATATTTTATGGGATAAGAACAGCTGCATAATGGCAAAATGAAAGGCCGAAAAATCAATAAAAATGGCTGAAGAATGTTTGACAAAAACTTCTCTTTGGCCTCACTTGAATTTGTGGTTTTTTTAAAAGAAAAATGATTACACTCAACTGTCTTAATGTTATCCATCTCGTTCATGCATCAGGTCCACCAATTACAGGTCAATTTATATTTTATAATGTCTGCAAATCATTGCTAAAACCAGAAAGAAAATTTCAACTAGTGTACCGTCCTATGTATGCTACTGGTTATTAATATAAAAACAATTTATATTATTTCTTTTTGCTTAAATTTAAGAAATGGCAGGCCTGGTAAGGATGATCATTTGTTAAGCAACTCACAACTGTAAGCCTGACATATCTTTGACTGTATCATACGCGTAAGTATGATTTGTTTTGCTTCTAATGGAGTCACCCAGGGACGATTATAGCAATTATCATATAAAATCTAATAATACCTTATAGATAAATAAATTTTAAGAATAAAAGAGTAATATAGAAATGGAAGATTTTAGGTTGTTTTGTTTGTAAAATAAGTTTTCAATTAAAAAATAAATTGACCTTATTTATTTTGTATTTATATGTTGTTTTGATGAAAAAACAAAACAAAACTCTACCTCTTATTTGGACAATGTTTATTCAGCATTATAGATATGCATTTGATTATATTTAATAATAATTAATTTAATTCAAAATCACATTGTATTCTTAATTTTGATTATTTAATTTCAAAGGACATATGGTGTAATGGCAAAGTTCATGTTGTAAGCACCTAAATGATACCCACTTCAAATCTTTCCAATACCAAAAAGACAAAATGTCAAATACAAACTTTATTTTGTATGGTATTAAGTTGTTTTAACTACAAATTTAACAAATAAACAAATTAAATAGTATTTAGAAAGAATGATAATATAATTTAAAAATGTATGATATTGTGTTGTTTTAACTATGAAATTGGACACAAAAAATATATAACTTAAAAGAATGATAATAATTATTCTTAAGTTGTATTTTATATTTGTATATATTGTTTTGATTATAAATTACTACAAATAGGTAAGAAATTAATATATTAAATAATTTTATAAGCTATAAGAATAATTACAAAAATTATATATAATAATAAATTGTATATGCTGGTAATATTAATATTAACAAGAAAGTAACAAATACAACATTTTAAAATGTTAATATTAAAATTATTGATTATATTAAGATCAATAATATTTAATAGTAAATTTTAAACGTAGAGACAACATTAATAATAGTTTTTAAACTAGTCGATGGGGTTGTGCTCAAATGGCAAGACCATAATGTTCTCATGTGTGGAGATCCATGTTTGAATCCCCCAAAGTGACATCTATGTGGTCTTTGTGACTTGAGTTGATTATGTGGCTTATGTGTCTTCTAAGTGGATTATGTTGAATGGGGAGGAGGTCCCCCTTGTGACTTCCATCTCAGTGTTGGCCCTACCAGCTATGAAAAGAAAAAATTCATAATATTTATGTTTGGACTTTTAATGGTAAATTCAAAATGTCATAAGAAATTTGATAATAGTTTGCAAAATAGAGAGACAATCGGGTGGACCCCCTTTTCATCATTATAAAATCCTAATTTAGATTTAGATAAGGTTGTTGAAGGATATTCAAGATCAACTAGAAATATCAAATACTTTTAGAGATGAAAATATTTGGCTGTTGTTTATATTGTCAATGAATTTTGAAAAAGATATTGTAATTAGGTTGTAGCAATGTAAATCCTCTAGTGGATGATTCTTGAAAGGAAATTTGAGGCAATAATATAAAATGTCGCATAACTCTCATAAGAGAAAAAGATGAAAATAAGTATTTGAAATCCTCAGTACAAAATAATAAAAAATATTCTACAATATATTAAGAACAAGATTATAGTACACTTGTAGTATATACATGCAAGCATTCTATAGCATCAAGCACCCTAGTTAGACTCCTCCATTTGAACAAGAAAATGAGAACAATGTAGTCACACATCCTAATCCACGCTTCCTCTACTTACATGTGCAACTTGCAAGATATATTAAATCCAATTTTAGCCAACAAGCCAAAAATTATGCAGATCAACCTCATAAACTGTTCATGTGCCTCTTTTACAAAAAAACAAACTTTCTTATAGCCACTAAGTGTTATTATGTTAATAATATGCCCTCAAAACCATGAGATATCTAATTCATGACCTCTAGATTAAATATATGGTACTAAGTTTTCCCTATATTAAACACTTTCTCTATGTAACACCATTAAATATTTCTCCCAAGGACATACAACATAAAATGCCCCCATGAATGCTTAACCCACTATGATGTCCACATATCTATGCTACATTTTATTTAAGATTATTAGCACTATTATTCTATATTTTTAATATTAACAACAACAAAACAATGGCGTTTTCCCTTAAAAAGCTACAACCCAAGGACACAAAACCTACTAAACTTGGTCAGTAAACACATTAACAAAAAAAAAAAACTAACATCTTTCAACAGAGGATTGAAATAAGAGTTCAACTACAGACTAACATCACCCCTAAAGGGTGAATTAAAGCAAAAAGTCAAGATAATTAACAACAAGAAAAAAAATACAAAAGGTTGCCAAGGTTCGCAATCAAGTTCTTGAACAAGCTAAGCTTGATCCCTATGCCTTGAACTGCAATGAGCATTAGAGAAAACCTTTCTCCAATCTTCAGTCAGGAATTTGAAAATCTCTTGATAGTTTTCATGGTCCTTTGCATCCTTTCCTAAAACCTTCTACTACATGAGACACAACAAGGTTCCCAAACTATGCATCACACGATAGTTGAATCTTGTTATACTCCTCATCATCCTCTCCAAATCAAAGACTTGATTTTTGCAGTGGGCCACTTTGATTTTAAGCATTTCCAAATTAGAGGATAAAGTAGTACAACCCTCACAACTCCTCTAATCTTTATGGGAGTCATCTTCTTCATTTATATTTTCCCCTTCAATCTTCAAGCTATCCAAAATGTGAGTGATGTTGCAAATTGAAGAGTTTTCATTATAGTGCAAGAATTCCTCCCCTCGCCCTTTAACAATGACTTTTCTCTTACCCTTATTTGATTTCCCATTCTTCTCACTTGCATTTTTTCCCTCTTGGTCCACCACACCCTTACTTCCTTCCAATATTTTGATTCTTGTCCACGTGGTTTCATGACCACTAACAACATTTATAAATGCCAATCTTTCAAGCTTGCATTATTTTCTCCTAGAATCAGTGTCCCCCTCGACATGCAATGTTGCTAGGTTAGGGTATCCACTCCAAATATTGATAGGGTTTCCAAAAATATTTCTCCTTTCTATGGTGGCATCATTCTTTATCCACCAGTGCTTCTCATTCTCTAAACCCATATTGTCCCCACTTATGTTGAAAGTTGTAGTGACTGGCTCCACCCTCTAGCCCACACCAAACTCAAAATTTTTTGGGTGCCAAAGTAAGTCTTCCATGACCACTAATGGGAGTAGTTTGAAATTACACACATGGCATAGGGAGTAAGATAAGAGGTCCTCATCCTCCTATTCAACTTGTGTGTTTTGTACCAGGTCATGTAAGAATAGTAATGAGGTTGAATGTTCTTAATATAAAGTATAAGAGTGGGTACGGTGCGTGACCATTTCAAATGATGAATTCATAACATAGGAGAATTCTCTAAATTTATAATGTGGAATTTATACTATTTTCCTCTACCACAACCTTTCATGATTCCTATAATTTTTTATATATCCTTGCCAATCATTACCGTGCCTTGTACAAATAAAGGCTTGTAGCTCTATAATCCCAAATCCAAAAAAATCCTATAGGTTTCAAAATTTATCAGCTCCATTTGTTGGATCCTATTTTCTATGTATCCCCTTAATCCAAAAAAGATCAAGCACTCTTGTGAAGACTAACCATGAGTATTGGTTGTAGTTGAGCCCTCCCCTTGTAGGAGAGTCTAGATGTGGATTGTGAGAGAATCTTGTTTCCTCCAACACATTAGACCTTCCATCTGAAGGCCAAGAGCATCCAGGACATCACCAACCCTATTTCCTTTTCTATAAATACGATTAATAATGAAGAAAGTCAAACCTAACAGAAGTTTACTATTATTCTATGTTATTCAAGATGTACAAAATGTATTTTCCAACATTCTCCCACTTATTGTATAGATTGGACAAGGAGTCAAAAATAAACTCTAACATCAAAATAAAAATCCCCATAGGCAAAATATACCATCACAATATACAAGTTCTCTATGTGTCCCATTGAGATACCTACAACAACAATTAAGGTGACCACTATCTCAAACAATAAGTCAATCATCCTCCGGCATGACAATACAAATTTTTAAAGATCCTATCCAAAAGAGATACCACACTAATTATTACAAAAGAGCTTCACTATATCATGTCTCAACTTGGTACCTAAACAAAAACACTTTAAAACTGTAGACGCCCAAAAATATTAATTTAATTAATAATTCCTTTTTATTCATCTAACTATTTAATTTAATAAATTTTAAATATTTCCCCTTCTAGTATTTAAAAACAATCCAAATACTATCCTAATGTGTTCAATTTAATACATTTGTCTCAAAACCCCTTTTAATAAATTTAATTTTTATTAAAATCCCTCACACTCTTAATTATTATAAACTATGATTAATTCAAATCTATTTGAATAATAATATAAACCTAACCTAGAAACCTACTAATCCAATGTAAAAGCCTACCATACTCCTACCCTACTCCTAACTATCCCACTTGCTAAACCTACTTTCCCACTTAATCACCCACTAATCCTACTTATAAGGTGATTCATAACCTTTTTAGTCCCAATGGAATTCTCACACGTGTGAGAAACTCATCCAAAGAGAGCCCTACAACTCTCTTAAATGCAACCTCCTTCTTGTCCCTTACACATTTCCCTAAGGTTTCTCACACATGTGTGAGAAACCTTGAGCCTCACAAAGCATTAAATGCCCAAATTGACCTCTCCTCTAAGCTTGTGTGTCCCTTATGTGACTCCTATGTGGATGCCACATGGGTGAGACCTCATCCTAGCCCTTCTCTCCCCTCTAAAAATCTATAAATAGAGGGCCTTTCCTCTTGCATTTCATCTCTCATTTTGTGCATTATTATCATGCTAACATAGCTCTAGGATTTGCATTGCAATTTTTATGTTCTTAGTTTGTTTTCAAATCTTAAAGTATTATAAATGACATATTAGGATAATTTTGTAATTGAATCTAGTTTTTTATTGCATTGCACCTCATTCTTATTTTAAAATCATCATCTTGGGAAGCGTTTTGAGACTAGTTGTTTCATACTAGCTCTTGAAGCCCTTCCTTCATCCATTAACCTTTCATTCATAGTTGCATCCATCCTCATCAAGAAGATCACTTGGGGATTAGTCTAGTTGTGTTTAAGAGAGCACATCCACACCTCCAAAAGACAGCAAATCAAACAAGCCTTTGCGGGTGCACTTGTTAGGCTCTATCTGATGTTATGAGTGTTTATCTTGTCGTTGCATGCTTATTTATGTTTTGAAACTTTATATGTGCTAACCCACTAATGTTTGCATGTTTTAGCTTTCTCCCAATAGATTGAAGATATCCTCATACACATTCTAGCATGCCCAGTGGGACCCACGTCCATAAAAATTTCTTAAACATTAGGTTCTTTTTTCTCAAAATTTTGGCAAGCTCTCGGATCGGTGTCTCCATTTTACGCGGAGGCGTATGTGCATACGTCGGTTCCTTCAGAACCGTCATTTAGTGTCTGCATTGAATAAACGTCTATGACTTGCATCGGCGTCTTTGTTGTGGGACTTTCTTGATAGATTTTAGGCTCACAATATTGTTGTTTGTAGGTTCCTTTAGTGTTTTTGTTGTATTTTGGAACTTTAGCATTCTATTTTTTTAGTACAGATTAGCTTTCTAAGGGGTCCTAATGCCAAAATTGTTCCTAATTGATCATTAATCTTAAAAACTCTAGAGCAATGTATTTCTGATAATCTTGAGGTGCTAACATTCAGGTTTTTGATAGAGATTTGTCAAAAAAGAAAGGATTTTGCAAGTTTTGTTGTCTGTTTGGGTCTTGCAAGTCACAGTGGCATCTGCGCATATGTCGATTCATTCTGAACCTACATTCGACATCTACGCCCTAAACTGGCATCTCCACTAGTATTGAGTTAATTTGTTGTTTCAGGTTTATTTTGTTAACTCTATCATTAGTGACTGATAATTGAATCAACGTCTCTGTGTGCAATCGACATCTACACCCAATTTGCATATTTTTTGTGGTTACTAACACATTTCTTGGTGGTTTTGCTTTATCCGAAACACTTATCAAAGGCCAAACACTTGAAAAACTACTAATCAATCTTGTTGCAACCCGCTCGCCAAAGAAAATAATTTGAAACTACTCACATTGTCTTGCAAGTTTCCTAAGTTGAATCAAGCAAATGATCATGCTTGATTAGTGTTTTTTAGGAACTTATCTTAGTTAGGAGGTTTCTTGTGTGAGACAAATCAAGTATTAGGGGACTATGCTCTCTTTCCTTTTGGGAAGATAAAAAACCTATACATACTTGGTTTTGTTTGGGGAAAGTAATATTTTGGGAATTAACCAGATGCTTTGAGTGTTTGGGAGAAAACAACATCGGATAAGAGAGTATGCTCTTTTCCCCTTGTGGGAAAATCAGACATCTACTCATTTCGTTACCAATCCATGATTTTCAAGTAATCCTTTAGTTGGGCTTGCCGGTTGAGGTAAAAATCTCTCAGGAATGACCCACGTGAGAATAAGGTGTAAACCACACCACTCCAACTCACGTTAAACAAATTTACTTCTTGGGGTTAAAGCCTCAAAAGTAGGATATTGTTTGAGCTTATACTCGGCTCATGCCTAACAAAAATTAGGGCCACGAGGTCTCAAGAAATTTTACGTGACTTCTTATGCCAAGGTGCTTTGTGGGGCTATATGCCTCAGTCACGCTTGCACTGACACAAAGGACATACTCAAACAAAGATCCATGCTACAAACTATTAAAGTAGCAGCCTACCCTATTGACCTCTGAAAGCTTGATAATGTTTGTGCAAGGAGGATAGTAACCTCCTCAAGATACTCACACATTCGTGCCACCTTGAGTGTTTTGATTCGGCTAATACGACATCATGACTGGAGCCATTGCATGCTTGGTAATGACCGTATTCTGATTAGCTCTTGTGTGTGTGCCTACGTTTGCAAGAAAATATTTTCAAGCTAAGCCAAATTCCTTAGGTAGGCATTCCTTGAGTGTTCTCAAAACATTGGTAACTTGAACATACACAAATTTCATATCAATCAAACTTATCACAAATTTCTTGTATCCCTCAAGATTTCTTTGTCCCTTGTTGGATTGTCTTCAGACATATGAATGTTCCCATTTGAATCAAGGTATAATTAGCATAGTAAATGCCTTGGATGTATGATTGAAATTCACTCTTTCCATTGAACACATTCGACCAAACTACCTCAAGATCAATCAACCTCAATCAAGGAAGCAGTCATTACCTTTTGCAAGGCCATCCTATTTGATCAACACATGTTCAATTCGGGGAAACATAAGAATGAAAAATTCCAACTACCCTATATATACCGAGAGCAGAAGTTCACCAATAAAGAGACCAAGAAGTATGAACATATTGTGAAATCCATCCAATAAGAGATCCAAGAATGTGAAAAGTACAAAAATATCATTTTCAAGAAGTTTTCACGCTTCATGGGCAAGTATCATTTGAACCACATCTTTATCAACTTTGAGAGATACGACTAGTCGACACATAGCAACAAGCTATCCATTCACTCCTCTTCATCCCAAAACCTTCATCCTTAATCTTTGCATTATATGATCATCCTAAGTCATCCCCTTTAGGTAAGAATTATCCAATCAATCAAACCTCAAACCTAATCCAAATCCTTATCCCAAGAAAATCAAAAAACAAAAATATCCCATACTTGGTGACATATCCTTATGAGTTTCTTAAAACCTATATCTTAATAAAAAACATCCCTTAGCTTTATTCCTTGACTAAGGATTGTCTAAGATAGCTCACTTTGTCCTTGTAACCTCATCACCTTGATCTAAAGGTTGGTTCACATTGACAAAGAATCTCATCTTTTGAAAGACCACAAGTCTGTCTTAGGTTGAAAAAATCACATCCATTTGAGCCTACATTAAGAAAAGAAACTCACTATATTTTTTTACGCCATGTCATCCCTTGAGTGCTTAGGGCATCCTCATCAGATTGAGTCATCATCATCATCCATAGGTATCCCTTACATATCAAATCTGAAGTCTTACATCATCATCATCCTTAAACATCCTAAGAACATTTGCACACCATCTTTAGGAAGTTTTATCCCTAAGTCTTATCTCGCATCATTCATCCTAGGAATTTTCGCTAACCCTTGGAATGGGGTCAAACTTATAATTTATACACACATTTTCCCTAAAGTTAACCTAATCTAACTTTACACTCAATAATAAAATATGAATTCCGGTGGCTAGTACTACCTGCACCACATTACAACAACCTCAAGAAGAGCGGAGGTTTGGAAGATGAGCAGAAGAAGACAAGGAAAGAGGTATGGAAGAATCAACCTTGAGAAGAGAGCCAGAGGAAGAATAGAAGAAATCCAATCCCCGGGGGTTTGAGGCTACATGCCTCATCAATGCAAAAGCAGTCCATTGTCTCCAATGCGCCAGGTGTTTAATGCTAGGGCTGCGCCTTGGGAAGGCCATCCGTCAGAACCATCCCTTGAGCTGAAATGTCTTGCTGGTGTCACCTACTTTCTGACACCCTTATTAGCTACCTGATAATGACCGGTCGGCTCCGGGGAACCTAGACGTGAGTCATCAAAAGAATACAAAATTGTTGGATCCGCGACTCTAGAATCCAGGAGCTTGCGCTCAAAGAATAAAGAATGTTCAAAATGTACCCTCCAAGTTAAAATCTCCAGAATCCAGAGAACTTTATTGCCCTTTGCTATTTTTAAATGCCTCCAAAACTTGGCTGATGAAATCCTCATCTATGTCCCTAATGTTGCTCCACCAGCCGCGGACAGCTTCAAGCTTCTCTTCAACTTCTCCGGCCCCATTCCTGAATTCATCCACTATTTTTATGGCATCATATGCCCAAAGCATCATCTTGGATAATCTCAACAACCTCCCCTCGTTGAAGTCCCCAGCCGATTGGTACAGGGACTCCATGAGCTCATCATACTTACTGAGGGCATAGTCCTCCGGGGCACACATTTCAGTGGTGAAGGGGTCAACTTGTGACACCCTTACCACAAATACCTTGAATAGGCCCAAAAGATACTAGGTCATAGTTAGTTTATCTCTTAGGACCTTAACCAATTCATTACATACCTTGATCTTGAGGCCAAGTCTGGAGTACTGGGCCCGGAGGGAATCATATGATTCTACCCCCAAAATTCCTGCCTCTGTGATGGCTTCTTCGCCGGCATTGAAGACTTTGTCCAACCCGGTCTTCCATCTTTCATATTTTTCTAAGTCTCCCTCCCACAGGGTAGTGGAGACGTTCGCTTGATTCGGGAGATTATTGATCTGGTAGAGATCCGAGAGCGATACAACCAAAAATTACCTTACGATTGTTATCTGCTCAGTAATCCAGCCGTCTAGGGCCTGATACCTCTTCTTCATGGTTCGGAGGGCATCCAGATCACCCTGTGGAAGTGGTGCATCGGAGGTGGAAGCCTCCAGATGGATCTCTGCTAGTGGTTGTGCAATTTTTGCCCAAGGAGATTTTCATTTTTCTTCTTTTCCTCTTTCATCTTTTGCGATTGTTTATCATATCGGGCCTCTACTACCCAGGTCGCCTCTTTTAGCAGGTCCAGCTCGCCCTATTTGTCTCTCCTCCCCAGAGGTACCTCTGTAATTATGTAATCCTTGGCCCTGGCCACTGCCACATCTATCTTTGGGGGAGGCGTTGCAACTACCGCAATGGTGTCTCTGCCCGGACCAGTCCAAATGGAATGGAGTGTCCGGGCCTTCTTCTGTTTCGGGCCCCCTTGCACCTACGCCATCATCTTGGCCAGGGGGAGATGGGCCTTAGTTTCTATGGGGGCCTTCCTCTTCTTGGAATCCACCAACCACTATGGTGGGGGCTGGGGTGGCCTTGCTACCAATGTCTGATCTTGTGAATCCCCTCCGGGGTTCTGTTGTGTATCCCTGGTGTTGCGAGTCTCTTCGAACTCCTTCCCTGTATTTTTTGGGTCACCTGCATTATCCACCTTGGTGGCATTGGTATCATCTGACTTGGTGTCTGCGTCCTTATCAGTGTCAAATTCAACATCTGTATCTCTGGGGTTCTGCCTCTCACCTTGCTGTTGCTCTTCGTCAGCTTCCTTGGCTAGAATATTCCCCTCTGTTGGTGTATTTTCTGGAGGTGGTGGAGGGGTCGGGCCAAGATTTAGTTTTTGGGCCGTGGTGATCATCTCACCAAATGTTACCCTCTTTGGGGTAGGAGGTGGCGTCTAGAGCATGGCGGCTGAGATTACGGTTTCTCCTGTAGGTCTAGTTCTCTCACCAGATGTTGGTTGCTTCCCTCCACATGGTCTCTGGAACCTATATCTCCAGAACATCAGAGACATTTATCTATTCTTGTTTCTTCTCTCTTTCTTCTCGGGCTTCCTGCTGTGTGGCAACTTCTTTCTCTGGCGTCTCCTTCTCCGTAGGAATCACCACTTCCTCCTCGACAGCTATCTCTTCTACTGCCTTCCCAATATCCCCTTGTAAATTTATAAGTTCCTCCTCCCTGAATATGTCATCGAAGTCATTGTGAGCAGGGGAGGTCTCCCGGGGATCTTCGGGCTGATTGTCCGGTTCTGGGGAGTCCGAGGAAACAATCTGTATTTCAGGGATGCTAGGCATCCCGAGCTCCAGTGCCGACCTTGGCTGAGGATCAGTTGTCCTCTTCTTTTTCCTCTTTGTTATTAATGGGGGCCCTACATCTAACATGGCTACCCGCTCTTCCTCCACTCCAGTCCCTGTTACTCGGACCATTAATTCTACAAGTGAAGGAGAAGTGGGAAGGCGGACAGGTCCGACCATAATAGCTGGGGTTGCCAGTGGGGTGATTAGTTTTACTTTCTTCTATTGTGATGCCGCCAGATTTTTATGCATTTGTTCCACTATGGGAGCTACAAATGAAACTTGGGGAGGGGCCCCCATCTTTCTTTCTCCCCTATCCTCACCTTGCGAGGAGGTTCTGGCTCCAGAAGTTGAATCCCGCACAAATGGGCCAACCTTGCACGTACGTTTTGGACATACCTTTTGAAAATACACATGGCTACATTCAATTATGTTGTGGGTGAGGTCCTCTATTGTCAGGCCCTCCCGCGCATCCCAATTCACCAGAGGAAGGGCCATTTTGTCTACTTTTTCTTTATATTGTGGGTCCTCAGTAGACCCGGTATCTGAAAAGTCCTTGGGGAACTTTCAAAGCTCCAACCACTTCATCATCCCCTATGTCATCCAAAAAAAATGCCTCCTCTGGACTTCAAAGTCATCTTGACAATCTTTCCTGAAATCCTCCAAGTGAAACTCGTGTGGGGGAGACGCCTGGGGAAGTGTCGTTGCTATTTTGCCTAGCGGATCAAAATTATTCCGCTCTAGATAAAATTCTATTAGCCCAAAAATCTTAAGTTCTCCATTGGCCTCCTTTTCCATTGCAAGGCTGTAGGTATAAATCCCACAAATGATTGGGAATGGGACATTGGTAACCTTCTTCACCGTGAAGAGGGCGTGCAGCTCCAAAATCTGTCGGTAGTATTCGAAAAGAATTATCTTATCCCCACAGTGTTTGGGCAATAAGTAGGGTTTCTCGAAGAAGCTGGTCACTCGAATGTATGTATGTTGTTGGTATTGAATGTAATAGTGGCCATAAGTGCTGACCAAATCCATTGCTTCTTTAGAGAGCCACTATCCGACATCCTGATGAGTAGGTGTGAGGAGTTTGTAGTAAATGAAGGCATCATTCACTTGGCAGAAGCTAAGGAAACTAGCCTCCCATTGGATATGTGGGAAATAATCCCATGGAGCATTCTGGCCTACGCTAGTCCCTAGCACTCCTGCCGTAAGTAATCCCTGGGTTACGGGGCATTGTTGTGCTAGTGCCCACAAAACATAAGATGTCATGTAGAATTTGGGGGTTCGGGTGACCTTAACCAACTGAGAGTCCACATGATTTGCAATGATAGTGGCCCAATCAAAATTCTACCCTCCAGATGTGATGCCTAACAAGAAACAGTACATCCATGCCGAGAATTTGTGGGAATGGGGTTGTTCAAAGACCCTGCATAGTGCGATGATCCTCATCTATATGCTTTCTTTGAATTCAGTCTAGGAGATCTCCAACACATGTGATGGAGATAAAATAGGGACCGAATGAAGACCTGGGACCCAAAGTCCAGAAAACTAACCATTGTTGACAGGACCAGAAATGAGTCGTATTAGGCTGACATGGGAGAGTCACGTGGCCACGTAGTAAGGGGGGTAATGGAATTAACATTGACAACTTTCTAAACACATGAGGAAATGAATGCCACTTGGGCTGGACTTGAATGCTCGTGTGGGAAACTTAACCCACCATTAATACTGACTTGACGGAGGAGAGAGAAAATTGCCATGGCCTAAACCAACAAGGTGTTGAGTTCAAACTAGGAAGACGTCTCTCTCAGATGAGCTCCAAATTTGGGGCTTCTATTACATATAGCACAACGAGCTCACCACTAGACAGAGTGCAAGATATACAAGGAATATAGACAGAGCTGAAGCACACACGAGGGCCGAAGCATGACTTGCAGGCTAGCCCAAAACTTGAATATATAGAAATTTACATAATGTACAAAATACACGTAATATACAAAGGTATTCACACTAAACTACAACCGCACAGAGGGTGGACAACCCACTGGCAGAGCCAAGCCACCAACAAGAGGGAAAGACAAAAACCAAAACCAAAAATGAAAAGATGAAGCAAACTAAAGAAAGCAAGCGAAACAAGTGAGAAAACCAGAATACACAAAACTAGAAGGAAAAGAAACCCGAAAGGAGAGCCGAAGGCCTACCTGAAAACATGGGAAATGCAGGAAAGACGAGCACGGGAGACATTCTACAAAAATTTAACCTTTGATTAACCACGAACAAGCACTACAAATCATTTTTAATCAATCACTAAGCACAGGGAGCAAAACACTGCTTAAGTCACCTTAATCGCCTTTGAATCACTCTAATTTCTTTGAGTGTTTGATCATGGTAAATGTGAAGTGACTGGTAACTTCTATTTATACCCTTAGGGTAAAAATGTGTTTCTTTCTCTCTGCAAACTCTAGGACAGGAAAATCTCTGGACTCCAGGCCCAAGGATTCCATGCAACCACACCTTCCAACAAGAGAAGACATGATGACAAAGAATCCCAGAATTCAGGATTTGGCTAACTCAAAAGAACAAACAAACTCCGGGACCGGGTCCCGAAGGCAAAAGAAGACAAAAAGAAAAAGAAAAAAAACCCTCGTGAAAGCAAAGCCTAGATGGAGACAAAGAAAACAAAAAGAAACCAAGGAAAAGGCAAAGCAAAAAGGGGGACCCAACATTTTGCCTTCAAAATGTAGGGACAGGTATGCAGGGCATAACAGGGTCTCCTAGTGAAAACCCCTCTGGAGAACTATCTGACTCTAGAAAAGTAAAAAAAAAGGTGTATCCCTTGGTGAAAACCTCTTCGAGGAACCAGAGGATAAAGACTTCCCTCTTCCCCTTATTCATGATTACAGGACAAAGCAGTCTTCCATTCTGACCAAAGAAACTAAGCCCAAAAATCTAGGAATAGAAGAATGTCCAAGGATAACATACATTGCAACATCACTATTAGAGATAGAAGAGCTAGCTCTCACTACACTCCTCCAAGATGATACAAATAATTTTGCATGGTCTTACGCTCACATGCCTGGGTTAGATCTGAACCTCGTTGTGCATCATCTTTCTTTAGATCCAAGTGTCAAACCAATCAGGAAAAAGCTTCACAAGATGCATCCTAAAGTGGCCTTATTGGTCAAAGTAGAATTAGAAAAACTCCTAGAAGCTAAAATCATACACGCCATTGACTACTCATAATAGATTTCTAACATGGTACTTATTTCAAATCCAACTGGAGAGATCAGAATATGCACAGACTTTCAGGACCTCAACAAGGCATGTCCTAAAGATGACTTCCCCTTACCAAATATTGGTATGACCATCGACCTCACAGCTGGACATGAGATGTTGTCACTCATGGACGGTTTCTCTACATATAATCAAATATGCATCACAGAAGAAGATCAACATAAGACAACATTCACAACCCCCTATGGTACCTTCTACTACAACATGATGCCTTTTGGTATAAAGAACACAGGGGAAACATATCAAAGAGCCATGACTATTATCTTTCATGAAATGATTCACAAGATCCTTGAGCATTACGTGGATGACATCCTGGTAAAATAAATATCAAGGGCAGATCACTTGGACGTGTTAGAGTGTATATTTGACTACCTTCAACATTATGGCTTAAAGCTCAACCTAAAGAAGTGTGTTTTCGGGGTTACATATGGAAAACTCCTAGGTTTCATAGTGTCAAAACGAGGCATAGAAATTGATCAAAAGAAAGTCAAATCCATAATCGAAATGCCTCTACCAAGAACACTCAAGCATTTGTGCAACCTACAAGGGAAGTTACAATCCGTCCACCCTTTCATCTCACAACATGCAGATAAATGTCAACCATTCACCCATATATAACACAAGGATACTAATTTTATTTGGGACCCCCTATGTTAGAAAAGTTTTGAAAAAAGCAAAGAATATTTAGCAAATCCACCCATTCTAGTACCGCCAACTCTAGGAAGACCCCTCATCTTGTATGTTTCTGCAACTACCACAACACTAGGGGCACTTCTTTCTCAACTTGATGACAATGAAAAGGAAATATCCATCTACTACATCAGTCATATGCTTGTGGACTATGAGCTTAATTATTCACCTATAGAAATGTCTGGCAGTGGTTTGTGCCACTGGAAAACTCTGACATTATATGCTTAGTCACACCGTCAATCTCTTATCCAAAGTAGATCCTCTCAAATATGTGTTGTCTAAGACTACTCTCACAGTCCGTATGGCTAAATGGGTGATGCTCCTAAGTGAATTCGATGTTTAGTATGTGGATAGAAAGGAAATCAAAGGGCAATTAGTTATAGATTAGTTGTTCAAGGCACCGTTGGTAGATGTGTACCCCTTGGTTATGGAATTCCCTGATGAGCACCTATTCATGATCTAAGGACAACATCCATGGAATATTTATTTTGATGGATCCTATATGGCTTATGGAGTAGGGGCATAAACCCTCTTTGTCACCCCTCAAGGTGATTATATTCCTAAATCATTCAAGTTGGCATTCCCCTGCACCAACAACATCACAAAATACAAAGCACTCATCTTTAGACTAAGGCTATTCAGTGGAAAATCACATAACTAAAAGTATTCAGAGAATCACAACTCATCATCAAGCAAGTCTTGGATGAGTTCCAAACAAAAGGCAATAAGCTGCTACCTTAAAAAGAGCTGGTGGAAAAAATGAAAGAGCACTTACTAAAATTATAGATCACATAGGTCCATGGATTACAAAAAAAAGTAGCAGATACGATGGATACTAGTGGATCCCTTCTTTAAATTCCTTGAGATGCAATACAACATGAACTCTTAGTTGAGTAGCTCCATGTACCCGCTTATGAGAGTGTTGATTCTGAAATGGTATGCATTTTGGTTGGTCCTTAGTCCCCATGATACCATGACATACACCCCTATCTAAAAAATGGTATCATATCCGCCCACCTCACAAACAACCAACACCAATACCTCATTCGTAGAGAATCCCACAACACTCTCATAGCAAATACCCTATATCGTCGGGGATATCATAATGTCATCTTTAGGTATTTAGATTCAAATAAAGCCACCTTGGAATTACAAGAAGTACACATTGGAATTTGCAGTGCCCACATGAGTGGTATGGTCCTAGCCAAGAAACTTCTTAGAGAAGGATATTATTGGCCCATAATGGAACATCATGCTTGTGAGTTTGCAAAGAAATGACTATCCTGTCAGCAACATGCCAATCTGATTCATGCTCTAGTGCAAGATCTTCATCCTATTGCACCTCCATGGCCATTTTTATGTTGGAGCTTCAACCTCATTGGTAAGATCACCCCCTTGTCTTCAGAAGGACACAAATACATTTTCATGGCTACCGAGTACTTCACCAAATGGGTTGAAGCAATCCCACTCACCCTCACAGTAAGAGTCCAAACATACAGACTCATTCTTTACCATATCATTTGTCACTTCGACATTCCCTCCACCATCTTCATAGATCATGGCACACATTTTCAAAATCAACACATTATAGATTTGTGTGACCAATTCTACATCCACCATCACTTTTCTAGTCCATATTTTCCATAAGGAAACGACAAAGTTGAGGAAACTAATAAAACCCTCCTAAAGATCCTCATGAAAGTTGTCAATGACACTGGTCATGACTAGCATCTCCAAATCAATTCCTCCCTCTAGGAATATCGTATCTCTTACCGTACTCCTACATTCACCACTCCCTACTCCCTTTCATATGGTGCAAGATTTATATTACCAATTGAGGTCGAATTGCCATCACTACACATTTTTCTCAAGAACCTGATCACTGATGAAGACTATTGTGTGACACGACTCACACAACTAAACCTATTATATGAGAAGAGACAACAAGCCTATGATCACCTCATTGTCTACTAGAATAGGCTTAAGAGAAGCTACCAAAAGAAAATATTCCCATGACAATTCCAAGTGGGGGATTTGGTCCTCAAGGAAAATTAAAAGGTACAAGCAGACAAAGAAAACAAAGGGCAAATTTGAGGTCACTTGGTTGGGCCCATATTTTGTCACAACAAACTATGGGTCAGGGGCATATCAGTTATCTACACCAGAAGGAGAACCTTTGAATGATCCCATTAACATTATTCACCTTAAACAGTTTTATTGCATGATTTATGCAGTGTACCCCACTTATCTGAAAAAAATCCATCAAAGCATAAAAATTCTTGAAAAAATCATTGTCTCGGTGAAAACCTTGTAAAATAGACACCTTGATGATAACAAAAAAAAAGCAAGAAAAAAATCAAAAAAATTAAAGAGAAACAAATCATCCAATGGTGAAAACTTGGCAATCAGGTGCCTTGGGCAAGTATGTGTGGTGAAAACCTGGCAAATAGGCATCACACAGTGGACCATATCATTATCTATCAAAATATAATCTCAATCCATCTCATCCATCACATCGCTCCATTTCCCAAATTTGTATCACAAAACCCATATTCCTTGGGTGTTCCATTATTGTACACACTAATGATAGAATCAATCCCCATCCCGATCCCTGATCTTTTGCACATATCTTTTGTATATAACCGCCTATTCTAGTCTCATCAGTTGTACATTCGTGTCCTATCCCACCATCCCAAGCTTCCCTATGACTAATCCCCATGCACTTCATCCAAATCCACCTTCCTCCCCTTTTTTATTCTCTCTCAATGAGTTCCTTGGTCGAGGTGACATACACAAAAAAAAGAAAATCTCCATCCACCTACGATCATACGCATTGCATTAGGAAATATCATATATTTGAGTGCATTAGTTCATTATAAGATCATTAGGCATTAAGATCATTTTTAGTATTAAGTCATCTCATTAATTAAATTCCATAATTTTAGTTCTTTAATTACATTAATCCATCTCATTATTTCATCTCATCTTAGTCCATTAAATGCATTATTCGTTCATTAATTTATTTAATTAGTTCATTAATCCATTTAGTGTGCATCATTGATTCATCCTGTATATTTTCATTATCACTAGACCATTTCATTTCATTAATCCATTTTGTTAGTCCATGCATTTCATTTCATTAGTTCATTAAACCATTTAATGTGCATCATTAATTCATTTTTTCCTATTTCATTAATGCATTTAATTAGGTTATCAAGTCATTAAATCCACATCATTCATGCATTTCATCAAATCATTTCATTAAGTACATCTCAAGTTACATTATAGTACATTTGTATCATAGAAACATCACATACATACAAAATCATAAGAAAAACCATCTGCATATCGTATATTCACCATAACATCACATCCTACAAACATCATAATCATATCAAAGCACAACATCCTGCATCACAACATGTCAGTACTCAAATCATATTAAAACATCACATCCTGCATCATAAGAGTCGGTATCCACATAAGAATATAAAAAGACATAATAAGTGTATCACATATAGAAACCATCATAATGCATAAGTCCATTTTATATCATTTAGAGTCAAAGTCCTGAGTACATATAAGTCCATCATCATAAATACATCAAAATATACCTATGTGTTGTAATGTATATACATCTCATCAAAAAACTGCAAAAATGTGTCACCATGACTAGGAAACTCATGGAGCTATTTGTGAAGGCCCCTACATCCCACCTGTGTGGATGGGTGACATCCCTACTGATCCTTGTGATGATCTTCTAGTGCTCTGAGACTATGACCACTATGTATATGTCGATTGTCATTGGCTCTCAGGAACTATATCAAAATATAGGACCATATAGTAGGCCGCCTCTTTGCCTCTCCTGCCTTCCTCCCTGTGTGTGAAAAAATCCTCAGTCATCACCTATCCTACCTCCCCTATCGTGGCTACCTATCAAGCTATGTCCCTCTCCCTCCTGTATGTGTCGACACACCTACGTGCCTCATCCCTTTGCACCATCAAAGTATCCACCTGCTTAGTCACAATCTCAACCTGCTCGGTCAAAGTCACAATCTACTCAGTCAGAGTATCTACCTCTCTCCTCAAAGTTACCACATCGTGTGGCGCTACCTCTCCCATGGTAAAATATCTTGATTCTACTCTCATTTGAAATGTGTCTAGTGCAGCCTGGGTACTATCATCCCTCACCCTCTCAACCTCCACCATCCCTTGTAACCTTCCTACCTTAGTTTGCAAGCTTTCTCGCTTTGCGTGTGTGGTGGCATGACCCTGGCGCTCTGTCTCTAGAAGTTCCCTAACCCTGCCCACATCTGTCTACAGTCTATCTTTCTCATCCTATATAGTAGCATGATCTTGGTGCTCTATCTCTAGAAGCACCCTAACTCTTTGTAGCTCAGCCTTGAGTGTGTCATATGTCACATGTGTTATCCCTCCTACTACTACCACCTATGGTACCTATATTGTGGGTCCCCGTGTTGGATCCCAAAACCACAGATTGGAAATGTAAGAACTTTTCCAATTATCCTATAGGATTACTTCAATCAGTCGTGGCCAACAAACATGAATAACCCAATTCCATGCACTTTAGGCTTCGCTAAACCTAGGTGGCTAGACCCTCACCCCAAAAAAAAAGGTGTTTTTCTATTGCAAATTCAAACTTCCTTGAGGTTAATCAAAATAAGAATATTTACTTCTTACTTATGTTTGAATGCTTTGTAAAAATTGAATTGTGTGTAAGAAATTTTTTTTAGGTATGAGATTATATACTGGTAACTTCAAATACACATTGGTGAAGGAACTAAACTTCAATGCTTTGTAATGTAAAAAGCCCTTTTTGAGAAAAATACTCAGACCGGTCCCATAACCAACTATTTAGGTGGAATGTAGCCAAGATTTGTTAGAACCCTCATGTATACTTTGCAAATTTAATTCAAAACTCCCTCTACCATGACATCAAGGGTAAATTGATTACAAAATCTATTCTAGTCTAAATGAAATTAATTCCTATGCAAGAAACTAATTAGACAAGGAATGTATAGATGAGAAATTCGTATACAACCTTTTATCATCAGGAAATAAACATTGAAACCTCAATTCTCTGCCATCTAACAGAAAAGGGGAAATCCTTGAAATTGATAAATGCAAAGGACCAATTCAATCAAAGGGAAATGAACTTACTTCCTCAACCTTGGACAAAAAGACATGTTTCTTTGTTTTAATAAAAAAAGTGCTTATAATTGGTTTGCAGATCGGTTGTAGTCGCTATACAAGTACATTATCTATCTACTAAAGTATTATATCATCATATCAATAATATCAGTCTCTATATGTATCAGACCATATCCTTGTATTGGTTGTGGGATAAAATCGATGGGATGCAAACAAGCTTTCAACAAACACATCTATTCCTAAAAAATAACTAACTACAACCGACAATGTTTAAGTTACAATAAGACAAAATAAATTAAAACTAAAACATAAAGAAGATTAACCCAGTATGATTGTTTCCTCGTCAACATGCTTCTATGGAAACTCAATGGGCTTCCTTCAGTATTCTATTATCCATCTTGCAACCTAAACATGCGTTGGCCATTTGAAGTGCTAAATGTCAGAAACAATTAGCATGAAGTCCCACCACTTCTTCCAGTGATCACATAGGTTTCAACCTGAAATTTGGTAAACTTGAATTCTAGAGAAAAAATCTTGTCAAGTACATCATTGAATCTACCATTGTTAAAATTATCTTCCCCTTTTAACCGATCAACAACTTTTCAGGATAATTCTTTGAATTCCATCTTCCATTCCTACACATCTTTTACCTTTCCATTCTCATCAATTATCTTCAGGATTGACCAGTGACTATTTGAAATGAAAGAATACATCCTCTGATTCACCTTATCCTCCTCCATTTCAATATAACTTAAATTACTTGATATAGCCTCTATCATCTGTACAGTCAACTTAATTTCTAGAGGCGCGTCTGGATCTCTCCTTGTAACTTTGTGAACTCGACTAAGTTCAAAGTGAGAAAGCCTCAATTTCTTGATTACCTCTTGCAACTCCAATTTTTTTTTCTTTAAAGTAACTCTTCATGTATACAAGGCTGTTATAACTTGCATGAGATTCATCAAAATATTTCAACACACACTTTAGTCTGAAAGATAGTATCTCCTCTAAATTCTTATAGCCACAAACCTTAGAGACATCTTCCAATTTTCCAAAACCCTTATCCACTTATTGTGAACTTTCTAAAACTTGTACAATAGATTTTGGAGCCAATATTGTCCTTCTAGACTCTGGATTCTTATATTGTAACAATTCATTCTCCATCTTTTCCATTTTTAAATATAACTCATTGATTAATTTAATCATCTCTACTTCTTTGATTTGGGATTCCTACAACTTTTCTTGCATATGTTTAACCTGTGATCTATTAAACATAGCTTGATGCATCAAATATGAGGCTAAGGCTAGTGGGTTTGCACTATCAACTATTTTTTCTTCTACCATTCCTTCTACTCCCTTTCATATATCAATTAGTTTTGGCTTACATCCCCTTTAAAACAAACCCATATAGCCATGGTTTTATTTTTTGGATTGAACCCTGATCCTTCAATATTTTCCAGAGAATCAAATTCATATCCAAAGTTTGGGTCATCTTGCTTCCTAAGCTGGCCTAGTAAGAACAACTCTTTCAAAGTAAGCTATGGCACAATCAACATATTACTCTTCATCACCATATCTCTAGCCTCTTCAATAGTGCAAGTGATATTATCTAGATTGAACTCATCAATCATTTGCTTAAATATAGCTTCATGTTGGGACTCCTTAACACCAATGAGTCTCAATTTATTATTTTCTTCAAAATCCTTCATTTTATACTGTATCCAAAAGTCTTTAAATTCCTGTGTTTTGGTGAAGTCATAATTCTAAAGGAATCTGAGAGAAATGGCTTCTCTTTCGTCATTTATATCAATTGGAACATCTTCCTCAAGGGTCTTTACTTTGTAACCATGGATTTCATCTTGGAACATAGGGGGTGGAGATGTTGGCCTTGTCTTATTTTCTCCTCTTAGTCCCCAGAGGATACATGCCACCTCCACCAAATCAAACTCATCATCTGAATCATTAGAAGAAACCAATGCCCAACAACATTCTCTTGTTGTTGCATTAGAGGTGGAGAGTCTGGATCTGAATCCTACAAAATCATTTTTCTCCTTTTATTAGGAGGATAAAGTTCCTTCTCAACCTCCTTAGGCCTTTCCTATTGTTTACTCTTTTTGAGAAACTCCTCAAAATTTTCAATGCACTTTTCAATCGTCAAAGCTTCAAACTTCTCTTCATCATAAAATCTAGGTTGTCATATCTTTATCCTTTCTTCTTCAATCCTCAAGAGAAATCCACACCTTTTGACCTTCTATATAATAACTAGGGTTTCATCACAGTTTCTTATAACATCTTCATCAACATTCAATTGGTGTTTAAACTTAGAAATCATAGATTTAATATGTCCTTCTGGGTCATAATCCATGCTCTTTTCACTCTCCAATCTATAATGATTCTTGATATACTCTTGCAATTAATTCAACATATTTGAACCAACAGTGAACACAAAAATTTATACAACATGAGGCATATATGTGCCTTTCTTTCTTGGAGCTGTAATACCTCTTTCCAACCACAACATATTCCACATGAATTCTAGAAACCCAATCCTCTCTGATACATGTATGTGCAATTTATGAGGTTGTTTTTTGCACCCGTATACTCTGGTTAATGTATATTTGGGTTTAAAAACCCAATCCCCAAAGTTATGAGGATACTTCCTTTCATGAAAATAATCCTTTGGCCTAATAAATGTCTTGATCTTCTGTGAAATCCTTTCCTTCTAATGGCCTAGGAGCCTGAAAAATCCATAACACAAACATATCGTGGAACTTATTGTAATCACAATCTCTATTGTTCTTGTCCCAAGCTCGACACCATAGCTGTAATAGAAACTTATTTCCCTTCCCATCATTTTTAGTCAATTTCAAAGACTCTCTGAACTCTGAAATACTTTGGTACAAAACTAAGTGTAATAACATAGAATATTTTTTGAATGTTTTGGTGGTTTTCCATTTCATCAACTGTTGATGCAATAACATTTCAATCTCAGTAGAAAAATCAAACTCTAAATAATAGTTAGGGTTCTGAATTCTCATCGACATATACATGAAATCTAGAGGAATTTTTGACTTGGAATCTTCTCCACATAACTGAGCCCATGCAAACTATGTATTCTAAAAGAAACCCATAAAAATATTTGTCAAATGTGGGCCCTTTCTATCCACTGAGATCACCCTATTATCAACACCCCTCTTCATAAAATATGAAATCTCTCTAAACCCAAAACTTCTCACCATTCCCTCATACTCAATAACAACTCGATCTCTGTCAATTTTAGTCGAGGCTTATTTTCTTAGGTTAAAACATTCATCTACATATGTCCTAGATATGTTCACTAAAGGTGACCCATCCATTCTTCTTATCATTATGGTCTCTGGCTTATAGCACTCAGCTAGAACACTTATTAGCTCCACGTCCACATACAAATTTGACACTATCACCTTCGCTAAATTTAAATTCCAAGGATTTCATCTTGGTTCCTTTTCACCTTTGTTTGCATAGAAAAACTAGAAAAGGTACCTACCAGAAACTCGAATTGTAGAATCCCTACACTCCTTCCATTCATATGAAAAGACATTCTTCGCACATGTATTTGCTGACCCTGGTAATAGGCTAAGAAATGTGTTCTATGAGGGTTTCTCCTTGGGTGAATTTACTTAATTAGAGACCTCCTTCTTAACATTTACTTCCTTTTTCTTAGAAATTTTATAAAAATGCCACAAGTTATAGGCCTAGAGGAGAATTTTACTTACTGGTTTGAATTGCGCAAGCTTGTGTCTTCTTAGCTAGCTCCATTCACTCCACTTTCTGAACTCAATCTACAATGATTTTGATAATCTGAGATACATTAATTCCTTATTTATAAATGAATCAATTTAATGCTCATTAATTTCAATACTCCTTGTGAGACATTTTGAATGTACAAAAAACCGGTCAGCACACTTCAACTATTAATTTGGCCAACTTCTTATTTAATAATCATTTTTTCCATTTCACCGGCCATTAACAAGTCCTCGAAATAGAAAAAAAATGTTGTTTCGTGATACTATTTGATGTTTCCTGTGAAATAGAAAAAAATTACTATCTTGTGGGCCCTACTATATAGTACTTGCACCTGAGAAACATTTCCCAATTTTACAACCTTTGTTTTCCACCTTTGCACCGATGCAAAAATTTTCCATTTCACAACTGCCAATCTCATGAATTGAGGAGTAGAAAAAATCATCCCTTCTACTTATTTCCAAGGATATTTCATACTTTGACCTCTTCAATATGCCTTCGCTCTTGATTTCTAGATGACCTTTACACCTCAAGATGCCAAATTTCAAAAATAACTCAACACCCTGTACCTATGGTCCCTATGGTGGTGGTACTGGTGGGGGCTATAATTGTACTTTTACTATCTATGATGGTGGTACCTATCCCTATCCATGTCCCTATACCTGGGGGCCCTCAGTCTATACACCTATCCTAGCTTGTACTCTCCTCGACTATGTCGATGAGGCTCTCCTCCATCTCCCCCTACTGATGATGACTCTAGGGAATCCCCCACTGTGGTGTCATCATCTATGTCCATGTCCCCTATAGACTTCTCATGAGTAGAAACCTGTATGGGATCTATTAATCTGATACGTATATGTGAATCCCACCATGTCACATACTCTGCAATCATCCCTACATCCGCTATATTAGGCTTGCTAACCTAATCCACTCATGTCAATATCTGCCAGGTGGTCCTCATGGTCAAGCCATCTATGTATCAACCCTATACCCCCACCTCCCTGGTCACATGAAGATGAAGATCATCCTCTTCCACCACATCTTAGTGCAACCCAAACTATCTCATCATCCGAGAGGGTTTGTACCTCTCAATCTGATGGACCATCCACCCTAATATGTAGCAATCTGTTTGCACATAGGAGAGGTATAATGTCCTCTCAACCATCCTCTATCCCTATCTATTGATCTGTCATGTCCCATGGCTCACATGCCCTTAAGGGAGTCTAGCAGAAAACCTGGATCTCGTTGATCATCCTCCTCCAATATCTAGTCTTCCCTACTGAAGTGTAGTGCAGAGGTAGCCTGTAGCGATAGGCATATGGATCTCTTGGCTAGAAATCCTCCTAGAGGGACAATGGTCTAAGCACAATAATATCTTCCTAGGCCCATACCAGTAACACATGTCCCCATGTTGCACAACTTGCGGTACGCACACTTGTGAAAATCATGATATAGCTGGCCCAAAATAACATATCCCTAGCCAAAGATAGTACCTAAATCTAGCATCTCTACTAGAACCTAAGCCCATCCCATCCCAAAAACATGTCCAGAGAGGTCTTCCAACATCCTCCCCTTGATCAACCCTACCAAAAACAACGCAACCCTCGTCAGCCTCCTATCCATCGCTGATTGCCACGACATCCAGGTGCAATCATATGGTATCCTCCTCGTGGGATTCCTAAAGGAGAGATTTATATAATTCTCACAGTCCTCCACCCTGTACTATGGTATTGGTCCCTTGATCGGAACTCTTAGAATGTGCCACACATCTAATAGGGTAATGGTCACTTCTCTAATAGGAAAATGAAATGTGGTGGTGTCGCTATTCCAACTCTCTACCAGAGTCATCATGATCCCATTATGTGCTCATAGTCGAGGCCATTGGTGCACATAATCTAACCCAACTGTGGACACCAACCCCCACTCTACCTCTATCAGTTGGTCTCCCTACTCCATCATGGGTGAACACTGCTCCCTTGACCCCAGTGGTGCAAACGACTCCTGCAACCAAAAAATCATGTCAGTGATCATTCTCCTACCCAAAGCCTCCCTAATTGGGGCATCATACCCCTAGGACTTTTCCTGCGCCCCGGTGCCATTTGGTCACCCTTGCATCCCCTTCCCCTTGGCGTTTGCCCATTTTGTCATAGGCATCAGTTTGGGTAGAGACGCCAATTCCTACATTGGCATCTCCACCTTGTCCAAACCCTGACCCACGTCTATGACAACGCAGATCTAAAATCAACGTCTTCAGAGACACATATCTAGAACCCGCATTTGTGTAGATGCTAATCCAGGGATCAATGTCTTCATAGATGTTAGTTTAGGAATCAACATCTTTGATCCGCAATTAATTCTACCCTCTTTATGACCCACCTACCTCGCCCAAAATACATTAAATAACTAAAAAAATTAAATGATAGGATAGGGTGTCGAGACATACCACCTCTACCCACTCTTTTAGTCATCCATGGATCCCGACGCACTCCGCAAGCTGCCTCCTAAGCCTCTCCTTAGCCATCTTTTCATTCAGATATCTATTTTTCTTCTTGGTTAAGGTTGTAAATGACCTTCCCATCCCCCTTGGCCCCTACTTATAGCCTCATTCTCTTGTCATTTTTTCCCTCTGCGCCTAAAGCTCTCCCAATTCCTGAGGTTTGGTCCTTTCTATGTATATTAATGAAATAAATGTATCCCGTGCCTCTTCCTGTACAACATAAATTAGAAAAAATCCCAAAAACACCATAAAATCCTTAGAAAACCTAAAAAAATGTCCTTTAACCCAATCCAAATTTGTTAGTTTCTCCCTATCCCCCTCTCGCCTTCATATCTCCATCCACATAGTGATGTATTTTTCACCCTCTAGTGCCATCATCCTAGTCCTACCAAATCACATTTCACATTGTTCCACCCTATCACCACTCGCCTCCGCTCCTTGTCTCGATCACATTGATCTTTTCCCTGACATAGTGACTACAATAGTTTTTCACCAAATTGATTCTGAGATCGACTTCCCTTTCTTTTTGTTATATCCACAGCTATTTCCATCGAATACCCGTTTTGAATAACAATGCACTCTTGGCCCATTCAGGTGCATCCTCCATGCGTCGGCTTATCAAATCCTTCATTACACAATCTTGTTCATGGAAACAACTTTGGAATGAATGACTGCTTGGTCATGAGGCCTTCTTGTTGATTTTATCTTTTTATGTCAATCAAAACCTACTCATAACCACCTGGATCTCCTCTATCCTGGCATGTCATGAATGATGTCTATTGATACATGCGTAGTTTTTAGTTTGATCTATTTTTTGGTGTCTTAGTGTATCTTTTTCATTTACATGGTTATGATAATGCTTGTCTTCCTATGGGTAAGATCTAGTTCACTTTCCACCAAGTCTCTAACAATGCCTTGGGTGTACTCAGTCTCCCTATGGGTGCCACTGCATTAGTTCCATCCTCTCTACGTGCTCTACATATATGCTCCTAAATATACCTACTTTGTTTGAGCATCTAGTCCACATAGAGGAACCATGTCATCTGTGTTTTCTAACACCTAATGCATACCTCCTCTTGCAATATCAAACTAGGGTGTGCTCTCTAACATTTAACACAATTTAATCCCCAAGTCCTATTAGATGCATTTAGATTCATGATCACATTTTGATTTTTGTAAAGGATTCTATTTATTCATTATTCCCCTCCCATTCTTTCTCACCCCCTCCTGTTTACGTCTTTTTTGAGAAAATTTCACAACGCCCCGCTTGTTGCATTCTTTTCTCGAGGGGGCACAACCTCATACCGTCATCACTTTGACATGACTCCTAGAGACCCAACTTATTCTAGGGAAACTTATTTAATTTTCTTTGATGCAATGACACTTGCGGTACTGCATCAAAGAGGGGCAAAATTTAGACATCCATAAATATTAATATAATTAATAACTCCTTTTTATTCATCTAACTATTTAATTTAATCAATTAAATAGTTACCCTTCTAGTATTTGAATACAAACCAAATACTATCCTAACGTATTCAATTTAATACATTTGTCTCAAAACCCCTTTTAATAAATTCAATTCTTATTACAAATCCCTAACACTCTTAATTCTTCTAAACAATGATTAATTAAAATCTAATTTGAGTAATAATCTAAACCTAACCTATAAACCTACTAATCCAATCTAAAATCCTACCCTACTCCTACCTATTCCACTTTCTAAACCTACTTTCCCACTTAATCACCCACTAATCCTACTTAAAAGGCAATTCCTAACCTTTTTAGTCCTAATGGAATGCTCACACAGGAGTGAGAAACTCATCCCAAGAGAGCCACCCAACTCTCTTAAATGCAACCTACTTCTTGTACCCCACACATTTCCCTAAGTTTTCTCACACGTGTGAGCAACCTTGAGGCTCACAAAGCATTAAATGCTCAAGTTGACCTCTTGTCTAAGCTCCCTTATGTGGCTCCTATGTGGATGCCACATGGGTGCCACCTCATCCAAGCCCTTCTCTTCCCTCTAAAAATCTATAAATAGAGGGTCTTTCCTCTTGCATTTATCTCTCATTTTGTGCATTGTTATCATGCTAACATAGCTCTAGGATTTGCATTGCCATTTTTATGTTCTTAGTTTGTTTTCAAATCTTAAAGCATTAGAGTTTGTATGTTAGGATAATTTGGTAAATTAATCTAGTTTTTTATTGCATTGCCTCTCATTCTTAGTTTAAAATAATCATCTTGGGAATATTTTTTGGGAATAGTTGTTTCATACTAGCTCTTGAAGTCCTTCCTTCATCCATTAACCTTGCATTCATAGTTGCATCCATCTCATCAAGCAAATCACTTGGGGACTAGTTTACTTGTGTTTGAGAGAGCACGTACACACCTCCAAAAGAGAGAAAATAAAACAAGCCTTTATGTGTGCACTTGTTTAGGCTCTACCTGGTGTTATGAGTGTTTATCTTGTTTTTGCATGGTTATTTATGTTTTGAATCTTTATATGTGCTTACCCACTAATGTTTTCATGTTTGAGCTTACTGCTAACAGATTGAATATTTTCTCATACACAACTAGTAAGTAGCCACTTACAACATCGATTGAATAAATACCACAACTTGTTTCTCACACATTTAACTAACCATGCCTTAAAGAGTAAGGTATGTTCATAAACACAACTAGACCCTTTTCTATCAATATTTTTTAGCCCAAACCATGACAATAAGTCCTTGCATATACATTATCATTAACTAAAAATTACTTTGAGGTAATGACACACACACACACACACACACACACACACACACACACACACACACACAATAAAAGCTATGTGAAGATCTTAAGCTCCAAAAAAAATGAGAACATCCAATAGATGAAACATATATATCTTACTGTAGCATTGTAAATTGTAACCCTATGCAATTTGCACTATTTTTTGTGTCATTGCGTTAGTGCGTGTTATTCTAGTTCTTATCCATGCCTATTTATGGTTGTTATATTATAAATATGATGTCATATGTTAACATGGTGATCCTAATCTTTCTTTGTTCACCCTATTTTGGGAGGACAATGGTGTCTAGGGGTGTTCTTGCCTAGATAATGGTATTTTGGGGCAATATTGTCTGACCAATTCAGGCCCAATTTTGAATATGTTGGAACTGGGTTCTTTCTAATTGTTTCTTGATCCCAGTGTTTTGATTTAACTATTGGAGGCTGAATTAATTCATGGAGTACCTTGAGAACCCTTTATAAGATTTTTCTTTCAATTCATTTCAACACACATACAAAACATGCACATCATGAGCATCCTAAATACATCATTCAATGAAGGTTATATTTCATCATTCAAGCATTCTTCAAATATAAGCATTATGGAGTAGCAAGTTACAACAATCTTCATGCAATCATTTTTTCATGATTTATCTCCTTTATGTCTTGTCATGTTATGTTTTTTATTAAAAAAGTAGCCAGAACAAGGGGCTGACCGAAAAATAACATAGCCAACACAATAAGTGCAGACTACCAGCACACCACTAGATTCAGCGGATCCTCAGCCAATCCCTTTTTTAAAAATAAGAAACCAAAATCTAGAAACAACAGGCCCCAACTTCACCATGAAGTTGGTAACCAGCCTGTTAACAACAACAGACCCCAACTTCACCACGAAGTTGGTAACCAGTCTGTGTAAGTTAGTATCAACAGAGTTTAAAAAACCAAAAGAAAGATAGAAAGTAACAGTAATACAACCATTAGTGTTAAATAAAGTATCCAATAGGCCCAAAATGGCCAACCAACTAAAACAATTAACATAACCAAGCATAAAAAAGGAACAGAAAACTACTTGGGGTTTTTACCCCCTCCATTAAGCATCAACTTGAGCCAATCTTCCACAATGAATTGGAAGAGCTTCCCATCATTCTAAACCTCCCCCGAGGTCTTTTCTTTCTCCATGTGTAGCACCTAGAGATTCGTTGCCGCCGAATGCATGACTTTGAACGCGAACTCAACAATCCTGTTGAAACTTTCACCCATCTCTTTAATTTCCTCCTTAAACTCCCAAAGGTCCTTTATGGAGACTAAATCCTAAAAGAAGGAGGTTTGAATCCGCTTAACATCCTTCTGCATTTGGATAAGGTCACCTTCAGCTTCAACCTTACCCTCAGCCTCCACCTTACTTTCCTCCAGGGCCTCGTCCTTGTTACTCCCAGTTTCCTTCTTAGTATCTGACATCACCTGTGGACCAGATGGAGAGGTACCTGTAAGCGGCGATTCTGATTGCTTTCCATCAAACAACTTCTTTTTAGATAAATCAATTGTGGGTAATTTGAAACTTTTTGAAACCTGGGATGATTCCTGGCTTTTCTCGGCTCCTTCCATAGACTGGGAGACTTTGTTTGTATTTTTGTCAAGGATGTCCTCATCCTTCTTAATTTTCTTCCCTTTATTTTTATCCCTGATACTTCCTTTCTTCCTCCCTTCTTCCTCCTCCGAGTCCCCCTCTTCCTCATCTTCCTCCAGATACCTTTTTCTGACAGCTTTCTGCTTAAATCGAGTACTTTCTTCTTAAACCGAGTGTTAGAGGAAATTCTGTGGGACCTCCTCCTGCTTTTGTTTTCATCTTCTTCCTCCTCTGAGTCAATGTTGATTTGAGTTCCTCCCACCGGACCCACTTCTTTCTTGGGTTTATTATGCACATGGGTTTGCATTTTGGAGGACGAGGTGGGATTAGAATGAGAAGCCATTAACTCTTTAGGAGTATTAGTAGAGGGATTGCTAATATCCTGCAGAGTGACAATTCTAGGAGGGCATAAAGAAAGGTGAAAATTATTGTATCAACACTTGTGATTTCATTCTTCAAGAGCTTTTCATCATCAAGCTTGAGGTATAGCATTTAGTATTCTACTTCAAAACTTACATTCAATTCATAAAATTTAATTCAAGGTTATATCCAAACTAGGGTTTGACTTAGGCAAACCCCTATCAAAGCAACAACATAAATTTCTCTCCTTTTCACTTGCAGGCAAATTGATCTAAATACACAAGTTTGGATTTAGAAAGACCAGAAAAATATGTACAAAACCAAATTTTGCAGAGGAAAAAAAGAAAGGAGAATGGAAATTTGTCCCAACATTGTCTTATGCTTTTCTGACAAAACTTTTTGGTAATATTCTGAACAACATCATGATCTAGAAAACATAATTTTTGTCCACATCCATCACTCTTGGAAAATGGCACCCAAAATCAACATTGTCTGCCACTTTTGGGCTCAGATTTTAGACACCAGTTCCTCTCCTTTTCTCCTTTCTAGGTTTGTACTCCATATTTTCATATCTAATTTGAGTATTTATGTGTACGTGTAGCATTGTAAATTTTAAGCACATTTATACGGTTTACAATTTATGTTTAGTTAGCATTCATTTTAGTGTGTGTTCATCCTTCTATGCATTATAAGACTTTCATGTGCATATAATTGATAATTTAATAAATAGAATTCCTCTCTCATTTAGTTTTATATGAGGGCCTCTTAATTATAGGTGTGCTCCCTTTAATTATTTCATTCAAACATTATCATTTGCATACATAGGCCCTATTTCCATGTGTGGCCTATTTCACACATTTCCATTTATCACACCTTGATTTTGGGCACATTTTTAGAATCCTCATATTAAAATTTGCACCGGATTAAAATTTGAGTCTTTTTTGCCTTGACAAGGGTGACCCATAATGAGAGGGTCATAAGTTTTGTGACCCACACATTGGGAGTTTCTCACGATACACTAACTTTGGCTCAAATTTGAATCAGAGAATGGTATTTTGATTTTGAGTGGGATTCTAAATCTTAAGTTGGCCTCCGTCAAGTTTTTATCCCTAAAATGACCTAGAGAGGTATAAAAGCAATGCTACCTCTCCCATTTTTTAGTAAGTAACAAATAGATCACCAAGTTCTCAAGAAAGCATCTTAGCGTTCAAGTAATCAAGAATTTAAACATATCAAGCACTCAAGGCATATTATTTCTCATATCATTCATTGTGTAAATCATCATGAAATAAAGTCTTTTGTGATCTTCTATTAGGTATTTGTGGAGTCATGCCATTTCATCAACACTTGTGATCTCATTCCAAGTGCACTTCTCTTGTCAAGGTATGAGACACTTGTAAAGCCTCTACTACTTACAACACACATCCTTTCCTTTATGAAATTTATATTTGATTGAAATGTTAATTTATATACAAAGGTTTGACTTAGGAAAACCTTTTTTCCAATTATTTTTCCCTTGTTTCTATGTGCCAGTGACATATGACACAACTACAAAAGGATCTATGAAAAGGTCTAACAAAGAGCTTTAGTCCATAGATTTTTCATCAATTTTTAATAGGTCAAGGATGAATCCCAAGGTCAGGGGTGATTCAAGTTGACCCTAACCCTCCAAGTTTCCCCTATCCTCCCAGTTCATTCTGCAATTTGATGTAAAGGCCAGTCTCTGCATTTTCTTTCTAGATCTGGTCCTAAAATTGAGTTCTCGGTCTATTTACTATCTTTGTTTGTAGAAAGTTTATCTATCTCTCTACCTAGTCCTATATCTCACATTAGTACATTAATATTTCATAATAGTGAAGGATCACTACATTCACTCAATGCTTGAGCCTCCTTAAGCCTAGTGGATCATCCTCCTCCTAATGTAAGAAGAGATAGCCCCATTGTTCCTATTTTTCCTATAAAAGCTAGTGAGCACTATTTACTTCATTATATTTTGGTGAACCCAATGTGAAAAAATTTCATTCTTATTTGGATGATTAGATCTATTTTTTTACCTACTATATTAATCAATATTTATATATCATTGCTACATTTCATGCATTTATATATCTAGGTTCACCTTCATTACATTTTCGTGAACTTGACTCTTCTTATGTACTTCTGATGTGTTCGTCTTAGATCTGATTTTTACACACCATTATCAAATTTAGATGCATTCATTGGTTAAAAATAAATATAACTTTTCCATTGTCATTCTTGCATTGCTTTTTTTTATTTTTGCATGGGTCAAAATAATAAAAAGTACAAAAAATATTTCATTTCATGCATTATTGTTACATTTCATGTATTTTGATATGATTTACATACATTGCAATATTTATTTTCATGTCGACAAATTTTTTTAGCACTTTGTCCCAAAACCATTCTATCAGACTTGAGTTAAAACATCATGCTTCAATTAAACTCTCTCTCTCTCTCTCTCTCTCTCTCTCTCTCTCTCTCTCTCTATTATGTTGGGACTAATACAATAATTCAAGATGCTTTGTAAGATGATGTTATTACTTTTCCCATTGGACCTAATGATATGACAAACTTGTTAAAATGTATGAATACAACTAAACCTAAAGTTGACATTGTGTTCTCCCAAGATGAGTTTCATTCTTTTGAAGTTCAAATCAATGCGATCCTCTTATGATTGTGGTCCTTATTAACAAAAATGTTATAAGAAGAACTTTGGTTGATAAGGGATCAAGTTGTGTAAGATTAAAATGTTGAATATGCAAATCTTGCAAAAATATTAATGAATCCAACCACAAAAGATTCAATCTGTTACATAAATTAAACACTTACTCAAGAGAGATAAATAAAGTCAAATGCATTATAAGATAAACAACTAAAATAAAATAAAATGTAATAATGAAAATAAAAGCTCTCCCTTGTTTCTTTCCTTATGCAATTTTGGCTCTCATATTTTCTCAAAATCTGATAGCACAAGAAGTCAAGAATTGTGGTTGTAAAATAATTAATGAAAAATCACCTTCATTTTATAGATTTCTAGACTTCAATGATTGATTCAGATTAAGGGGTGCTGATAAATAATGAATGGCTAGGATTAATCTGGACTAGACTAATTGGACTGATTACTGAGATAAATTGACAATTGACAATTGACTGGTTGCATGACATAATTGATTGATTAGTTATCTGGGTTGTTTAGGAGTGGACTGAATAGATTGACCAGTGAATTGATTACATTACTGAGAAGACTAAATGGATTGATTAGTCAGACTGATTTGAATGAAAAGAAGAATTGTTAATCAGTGACAACTAAAAGAGGTGGAACTAGAGGAATAACTACCATTAAATAATTTGAAAAAAATATTTAATTGTGCATTAGAGGGAATAAATAAATAAACTAATTTATTTATTTTTAGAAGAATAAGTTCACATTGGAGAAATGGAAAAGGGAATAAATAAATAAACTAATTTATTTATTTTTAGAAGAATAAGTTCGCATTGGAGAAATGGAAAATTAAATAAATTAAATAATTCATTTAATTTTAGAAGACATAGTTAGTAATTGGAATTATAATTTGACAAGAATGAGGATGAATATATTTAATTAAATAATACAATTATTTAATTAAACATAGAGAAAAAGATTAATTAAATTTTTACAAGAATAATTAGGGAATCTTGACAGAATATTAAATAAAAGCTAAATAATTAAACAATTAATTAAATTATTCAATTATTGGAATTAGAGGGAAATGATGATTTTAAAATTTGAATTAGGAATAATGACACAAATCAATTAAATAATAAAAATTATTTAATTAATTAAGATGAACATTAGTAAAATTACCATGCACAAGCGAGATGATAGTTTTTAGTATCTACATTTTGCCCCTCTTTGAGACCACATTTTTATGCATTGTTTCAAAGAATAAGTAGTGAAAAATATGCCTTGATATGCCTCAACAGGAGATCAAGGTAGCAACTAGATAATATGATGCCCCCCTCAAAAAATTGAGTAAAAAATATGGATAGGAGATCAATTTGTCGACATAATGACCATGAATTCAATGAAATAAAGAAATAAAAAAACATAGGTGTTTGGCACAAGTTGTGGGCTCTAGAAGGTGAAAGTCTACATGACTAGTACAAAAGGGATGGGTTGCACATCCATGAAAGAGGAGTAAGGGGGTATAAATAGGTCCTAAGGCTCATTTTTAAACTCATTTGTGCACATTTGAACTTTCGAGATCATAGGTGAAGAAGAGGTTTCAAAGCGTGTTTGAGAAGAAATGACAAATGATAGGGATGACATTCATATCATTGACCGAGTTAAGACATATCAGATAGTAGAGGGAACAAGACCAGCGGTGAGTGATTTTTTAATTACGCATTTAATTTCTCATTTTTCATGCATTTAATTTCTTAGGTCTACACCGAATCAATTTAAAATGACACAACAGTATGTCATGTTCACCACAACGATGATGAAGCGATGCAATCGTATAAGGATAAAATTTCTAATTGATGCACAACTGATTTTTGTTCAATGCAAGTGCATGGATGCTTCGATGCATGTGCATGGATAAAGTGACACAATTTCATATTAGAGTTATGATTAAATTGAGGCACGTGTATGGATAATGCGACACATTTGACTAGCAAAATTGTATAATTCAACACATTTTCATTTGTTGTGTAAATATGTAATAAATTAATGCATTTTTACATGTTCTAGAATAAGAATAGTATAAATTCATTTTTGGTGTTGTATGTACTTGCATTATTATTCAATTTGCATCTTCACTTGCGTGTTTAGATCAAAGACTCAGTATTGATTAATCAAGAGTATCATCCCAAGACTCTTGCATATAGACATCGATAAGATTAGGAGGAGAATGACCATCTAGAGACCCTAGGAATACTACACATGACCTTTATGCCCCCATATTAGGGGTAATAGTGGGTTGATCAATTCTTTGTGTGAGAGATGACACTCATAAACCTCTTCATTCTATTTACCGACTATGTACTACACAATTACATTAGAGGGTGTATATAGGATTTTGAGGCTTCCCATTAGGGGTGAGAGGGTTTTGTATGCACCATGGGTAGGAGTTAGGGAATTGTGTGATTTATTAAAGATTACTAAGGTTGAGCTAGGGATTAAACATTATTAGATCAGATGGAAAGACATGGTAGATGATCATGATGATTTTTAGACTACTATGTGGGATAGTGGTGGGTATGCTGGTTCTAGATAGGAGGGGTCATGGATTTCCTATAGGATAGGGGGTGATGGTATTAGAGATGTGGATAAAGAGTATGACATACGCATGAGGACCTTATGTGTTAGCCATCTTATACTTTCCGATGCAAAACATTTCATATCATGGTATACAATGTTTAGGATGTTGAGAGACACATTTATAGTTTTGAGCATGGGAGCATATATATGTATGCAGACCAGGTTTTGATAGGAAACCTACTCAACTAGGACATCCTTTTGTATATTATTATGAGGCAAAAATACAAAGATAGGTTGGAAACATGAGATACTTGTGACATCAGTTTAACATTTTCAAGGACTTCACCTGGCATTCTTACATTGGTTGAGCGATATGGGATGGAGAGGCAAAGTACTTAGACTTTTGTCGATAGGAGAGGTACTTGATTGGCAGGATGATACAATCACAATGAATCATTAAGATCCAACTAATAGACATGGTACTTAGGAAATTTGGAGAGAGATAGGGACTAACTACAAGATCCACACAATTTTCACAATGCAACAAGGATGTGTTAGGGTGGGGACCATTGATTCTTATGACCACTGCAGTAGCACAGATTGACAGGTTGGAACCTCAATGATGGGATTGGGGTTCATAGGTAGTTGATGTGGGTGCAAATACAAAGTATGACACATGGTGGGAAGTACACATACCCATGCTGTGTGTGTATATTTGTGCACCTGTTTCCTGTGACACAACACTTCAATAAGTCATTCTGTTAGTGATAAACAAGGGTTAATGAGCATATAAGACCCTAACATCAACCTATTGCTTTCTAACTAGGATGAGTGTAGCAAATAACATAAAATCCCTTAGATTATGCTAATACCAGTGATATAAACAACCTAGCATGAAATATTTGAGTTAAAAACAACTATTTAACTATTTAAGCATGCATATTAGTCTAAAATGAGCATTATAATCATGTAAGAAAGTAACTATATGAGTTTGCATGAAGCTATGAAGGAATGGGTAGCATAACAATGCTTTGAGATTCCTTCAAAATCTTGGCATAACAATACTACTATTCAAAAATTAAGGCTTATTATGAGCTCCAAATCCCTTCAATTTATAGAGGAGTGGGAGAGAGAGAGAGAGATGGGAGACAAGGTTCATTAATGGAGCCCCTAAGGTCATTAATGAAGTGTAAGAGCCATTAATGCCTTGGGCATTAATGAGGGATGGGTAAGAGGGAATATCCATTAATGGGTCATTAATGAAATTCATTTAAGAGGCATGGGAGGGAGTAAGGCTCAACTTGGCAAGTTGGTCCTTAGAGAAGTCATGCTTGAGAAAGTTGACTTTCTCAAGTGG
>MU227754.1:711418-722518 GCA_018584345.1 Thuja plicata
ATATAAATGAAATGAATTAAACTTATTTAATTCATTCAAAAATAGGATATTAATTATTTAAGCATTTTATTTCTTTTTAATAATTAAGGGGACTATAGCCATTTTAATTAAATTAAATAGGCTAGGGAAATGGGTTATTTGCAAGTGGATAATTGATTTAGGGGTTTATTTAATTCCTTTATAATTAAATAATATAGCCATGTTTGAATTTGATTTGATTTAATTGGTTTGAATTGATTTGAATTGTATGGCTATAATAGTTAATATAATTCAGTGATAAAAATCACCTAGGATATTAAATTTGATTTAAAAATGAATTTGCCAAAGTAACATTGTCATGACATAATTGGGGGTATGATCACACTTAGGGAAAATAGAGTCTATAGTTGGAACAAACCAAATTCAGGTGGTTACATTTGCCCCTCTTTGAATTGATGTGTGAGTAGCACATTGATTCAAAGAAAGTTTTTGATTTTGACTTTAGAAAGATTGTGAATCCCGTTTTTGGTTGTCGAATGAAATGTTGATGAGATCAGTCTTGCACTTGATCAAACTAAACTGATAGAATTGACCCTAAACTTGGTTTTCATACAAAGGTCAATAAAAGATTTTTAAAGATACCAATTTTGAACTTGGTTGTCGTTCAAAGATTGATAATACTGATTCTGAACTTGGTTGTCGTTCAAAAGTCAGTAAGAAGCTACTAGGAGCTTAATAAGAATCTTTTAAAAAGAGGAAACACAAGATATCCAGCTTATGAGAACCAAAGCTTTCTATCCAACAGTTCCAACTTAGTCAAGGAAACTGTTATGCCCCTAGTTTGTTTGATAACTAAGTCATTTTAATGTTGTTTAGAGAAAAAAATTAATTGATGATAGTGTGATCATGCCCCCTCGAGAACAAAATCAAAGGAAAAGAATAAAATCCCTCAATTGAAAGAATGTATCACTTGCAGGAAGTGGTTAAGGCAAGAAAGAATGGATTAGAAGAAGTGGAAAAAGATGGTGTGTTTAAAAATAAACACATGATTACCAAGTTAATTACATGAAAATGTGAGTGGTGAGACTGATAAAATGATGTCAAACCAAGATTTATGATAAAATGTGTAGTATTGACAGATTTTTGGAACAAATGAAGCAAATTCACAGTTTTTGGAACTGTCGCAAAAATGGTACTGTGCAGCATAAAACATCTTAGGAACCTTCAATTTGGTTCCTGACTGACTAAAAAGAGAACAAAAATGTAGTTGTAGTTGCTTGGGAGGAGTTTCAGAACTCCTAAATGGCTCAAAAGACCAATATAAGCCTCAAAAATTACCATTTTACTATTCATTTTTACTTTCCTCCATAGTAATTTTGAGAGCTCTGTAGAGAAGATGGTAGTCCCTGTGAGGAAGCATCATTTCGAGATGAGCTGTCGACATTAGCGCCCGGCCGATTACCCACCTCCAGTAAGTGCTCGTAAAACTACCCCTTGAATTTTGCAAATTTAAATTTCATGCATTTTTGTAGCTTTTATACCCAGTTGAATTTTGAGTCACATCCAGTATTCTAGATCGCAACCTGCAAAACCTGTGTCGTATCCGGTATTTCCCAGATCGCATCCAGTTATTCCAGATTTCTACATCATATCCAGGATACTTTGGATCACATCTAGTTACCTTGTTTTTGTCTTATTTGGAATTCCATGTTGGCTATGTTTCATACCCTATCCATTTAAGCTCGTACCCTATTTTTAGGGCCGCATCCCATATTTTAGGGATCACACCCTGTGGTCTCCATCGCATCCTATATTTCTAGGATCATATCCAGTAAAGGAGATCACACCCTGTTGTTTCAGAATCACATCTGGTTGTGAGACTTAGAAATTTAGTCTTTTGGACCTGTTTGCTTGCCACAAACCTTGAATTACTTAGCTAATTAGGAGTCTGCATCTTTTTTGTAGACATAATACTGATGTATCATTGTGTTTGTCAAAACAGACCCAATTTGAGGTAGTCACATTTCACGGCACCTGCCCAGGTCATGTGCTTGCATTGTTTGGACTGCTTTCAGATGATGAGCATACTATAGTGATCTGATGTGGATTATGCTCTTTGATAGGTTTACCCAAGATAGGGGTAAACTAAGGGTTGTTGACTACTCTTGCCGAGAGATGGCACTCAGAGCACAACACCTTCCATCTGTCAACCGGGGAGATCACAGTAACTCTAGAGTATGTATGGTAGATACTTCGGGTTCCAATGATTGGTTATGAGGTGCGCTTTGAGTCGATGACTGATGTGGTGATTGGTGCTGCATGTCGATATTTCTAGAATGACACCATTGATTGGAGATATCTCTCATGGGATTATATGGTTGACCATTATGATTGTTTATCTATATACTTAGCAGGTCTAATAGGTGGCATCCTGATACCCGACAGAGGCCAGCATGGATTTATGGTCATCTGGGTAGACATGTTAGAGAAGATGGTTACCCATAGACAGAGATTTGCATGGGGCAGTTGTATTTTATCCCATATGTATCAAGAGCTTCATGAGATAGTATATCATTATACCCGTAGTATGACTGTGGGTATCCTTATTCTTTAGATCTGGGCCTGGGAACACATCCCTGTTATGCGGCCGATTGTAGATATATAGTGAGTACTCGAGTATCCTTACGTATACATGTATGCAGGCCTTATTCAGTAGCCCCATCTGGGCAAGGTAGAGTACTGGCGATGACTCTTTAATGATATGATCGAGGTTGTTTGGCGACCATATTTAGACTGTGAGGAGTGGACCTCAGATGCATGACAGGTACCTTTTTGTATTTAAGAGCAGGTATCTCATAGGGAGGACAAGATATGTGATATAGAAGTTCATTCATACCCAAGTGCTGAGACAGTACGACTGACGACAGGGAAGGATACAAGATATTACTATTTATGCATGGATCCAAGATGAGGCACCATTGTGGGGTGCCCAGCTGAGGTATGAGACAACACATCAGGAGATCTATGACATGGTTAGAGTAGACTGGGATCTCTACCTTGATGTTGCCGATGCAGGTGTTTCTGATGGATATGCCACGGAGAGGCTTCAGTATCCGTTTCCTCATTTTACAGTGCCAAATGTGGTTATTCCACATATAGAGGAGCCTTTAGATTATGATCCTGATGATCATCCTGCCAGAGGGAGAGGAAGAGCTTAGAGAGATAGAGCCACTAACAGACATGGAGATCAAGATGCTGGCAGGGATGGTGGCAGAGATGGCAGGCGTCCTCCTCTAGATGAGGGGGACAATGGTGGAGATGATAGTGGGGTGGCACAGTGGGTGGAAAGGCAAATGTTGCTAGTGGGAGTGGGGAGGGTCAATGTACCTGATTTAGATTTGTTGCTACTCGGATCGATCCTGGTCCATTACTTATAGGAGAGCAGCAAAGGTAGTAGAGACAACAAAGACAACAACCATAGAGACAGTCAGATAGACCACAGGATAGGGCCTCAGGGCAGGATGCAGGTAGGGGATTTGGTAGGGATGGTGATGCTCTTTCATAGTGTGAGCAGGAGAGAGTAGCTGAGGGTACAAACTATAGCTCTAGAGGTGAGAGCCACAATAGAAGGGTCTAGACTTGCTATATCAGATTCCTTACTAGTAGACAGGGACAGGTAGATGGAGAGACTCTAAGTAGAGAGAGATGTATATGCTTGCACAACCACACATTAGGGACAGAGGGATACATATTATTATTCTCTTTATCATGCGACAGTGCTAGAGGGGAAGAGAGCGGTGTCATTTTCACGGTTAGCCCAGCAGTTTAAGGGAGCGATGCCTCCTCCTCCTCCATTTGTACCTCCTCCTCCTCCTCCAGATCAGGGAGAGGGGGGAGCTAGAGCTAATTTATATTTTCATATTTTGTATATCCGAGTTCATATTGTATATCTGGATCCTTCTGAGATCCTCTTTTGTATATGACATCCATATATGTATATCTGATTCATTATGTCTCACTGATACTCTTTATGTATACTTGTGCCATATTTTGATATGTGGATCCTGTTTTGAGAGATATATATGTGATGCACTTGCTCCTGATTCTGACATGTTTTATGAGTTCTATTTTCGTTGGTAGATGTGATAGATGTCATTTGCACATGCGATGATATCTTGGTCTCATGATGAGTTGGATTTAGATGGTAACATCATTTTTGGTTTGATCACTGATATAAATATGTTTTAAATGATACTTATGTGAAGATGCAAATGTATGTTTTTTATTTTCTTTATGAAATTAAAATGTATGGATGCACTTAGGATGTAAAAGTAAAAATGCAATACATGGATGCTTTTTTTTGGTATTTTCTTGTTGCTTCTTTTTATGAATGCAAAATGTATGCTATGGATGTGCAATGATATATATATCAGTAATATGGATGATGTAATTAACTTGATTTAGAAGAAGAAAAATTGAATTAATTTGGAGCTCAAAAATGCCTTTAATGCTTCTCCTTTCTTGTTTATGTCTCATACAATTGCCAAAAATGTAAGGATATGAAGACTCTTAGGACTTTGTCACCTGTATGCAAATGTATAGCTTTTTATCATCACTGGGCACTCTTTCAGAATGGATACCACCTGATAGTACAACCACCACTAATACCCACTGATATTATGAAAGTATGAATACTATGTTTTATTGAAATGTCAAAAATAGACTTAGGCATCAAAGAATAGAAGCCAAGAGAAAACAATAGTCACCTTCCTTTTAATATACCAGATTCTGTGTAAGGCAAGATATTGAACCCGCAATGACCTTGAATATTCATATCCTTGGGTACATTATGCTTCGTATACCTTAGCGAGAATTTGGATTAGAAAATAGACAAGGAAATTGTTTCAACCTCACCGTAGTTTACACATAACAAAGATTGAGATATATGCAGCTATCCACCTATAGTGGCAGTTCTTACCATAAACATCTAAGTTAGGTGAAATTTATAAGATCATTTGGAACAATCACCATATGTAGAAAACCAAGAAAATGTTATGCCCCCCGTCCTTGTGACTCTTTGTCTTTGCGCAAATGTCATGGAGTAACTCGGAAGGCCTAACAAATCATCAATTGTGAATCAATCAAATAAAATTTATAATTACTTAGATGCCCCTAGTTGAAAACATCATCAAGACATAAAAGTATTATAATCAAACCAATATAAAATTGTGTGTTTAAGTGGTACTTTTTCATTCATATGTCAAACACGGTAAAGATTCATTAATCAAAAAGTTGGAATACAAGCAATATGGTGTTTCCATGCCTGTGCATTGATAGGATAATCTGTTCATGTTTGTGATCCAATATAGCCTTGTAGGAGCTCAGATAATGTAAATGTCCTGTCTGGATATGTGATGTTTAAAAAGACACCCTTGTTTTGAAAAGTGACATCATTTTGCATGTATCAAGAAACATCATGTTTGTGAGGCAAACCATCCTAGAGCAACCTAGCAACCGCAACCTACCATGCTAGAAAAGATGCCCCCAGTGCAGAATGACTTATTCCTAAGATGTAAATGCAGACAAATCCCAAGCGAGGATAAGATAGCCATTTAGGAAAGGAAGTCAACGATTGAGCACAAGTATAATTATGAAGGCCTAGTGTTAGCAATGCTTTTGATAGATGGAGCACTGAACACAAGTGACACTTGATTGCCAGGTTTTCACCACTTGCCATGAGATTTTCTTTCTTTTTTCTACCAAGATGCCTATTTTACCAGGTGCTCATCAAGGCACTTTTCTCTTTTTTCAATGTTTGATAGATCAGAGGTTGATAGATATTGTTGAGAACTACAACTTGTAAATGTGGTAAATCAGAATATTCAAAATTGCTCTCAGAACGAGAGTCTCACAACCATAGACCAATCTAGGAATGAAGGATTTTTCTCCATGAATGCAATACAATGCAAGATTATACTAAGAATTTGAAAGATGTAAGATAATCTAAGACATGATTTTCAATGCATTTATTCTAGAAATTGAAATTAGTCTATTGAAAAATGATATTATTCTATATGAAACATGATAATAATTCAGTATTCTAACAATGCATATTTTCTTCAGAAATTCAAGGGGTTTGAATGAGGAATGAGAGTTCTTTTATAGACTCAGAGATGATCAGAATAGAAACTTTCCTTTTTGAAATAAAACAGATAAAAAAGCCAGTTTGAATTAGAAAGATTTATTGAAAAGAATTCAATAAATTATTTTCTCTCAGCTTTAAATATTTTCTTTCTTAATTCTGTTTTATTTTATTTTAATTGTTTTCTTTCTCTTTAAAGCACAATTAATTCAAAGATTCTATTTCTAAATAGAGATAAGATTTTTGAGAGAATATTCAATTAATTAAATAAATATGACCTCATAATTGCTTTTTCTCAATTATCTGAATAATTAAATTCAATTTTTGAAATGAGGATATTTATTTAATAATTAAATATTATTTAATCCCTTTTTCATGTGTCTCAGCTAAAGAGGGCAAATTTAATTTAATTAAAGTGCTAGGAATTTATTAATTAAATTAATTCGATCATAAGGTTTATTTAGCCAATAGATATTTAGGAATTAAACATGATGTATGATTAATGCAGATTTAGGATTTTCTACATTTGACACTCAGGTCGAGTAGAGTCAGTCAAAAACTCAGAATTGCCTAGTACAATAGGACTTTGATGATCCAGAAGAATGAAAAATGCAACAAAATTGGTTAGGGTTGCAAGATGCCAATTTTGGGGTGTTACATTTTTCCCCTCTTTGAATTGATGTGCGAGCTGCATATTGATTCAAAGAATAGTCTGATGCCTGAAGCACAGAAGAATAGATTTGAAAATTGATGATGTAAAGATTTCAGAGCCATCTCCAGAACAGTGCTTGACTTTCCGAAGCCTATGTTAGGTTGCCAAGACACCGATCAAATAGATATCTTTCACAAGACTGTCCCCAGAATGAGACTCAACCTTCAGGAGTCAGGGTTAGATTGCCCTGATACCTGTCTCAAAAGATAGTAAAATAGTGCTTTAGGACTATCTCCAGAATGAAGCTTAGTCCCCCAATATCTAGGTTAGATTGCCCAGACATTGGTCAGATAGACATCTTTCACAAGGTTATCCCTAGAACAAGGCTTAAACTTTAGGAGTCAGGGTTAGATTTCCCCGATACCTGTCTCAAAAGATGGATAGAGATTTTAGGACTATCTTTAGAACAAAGCTTAGTCCCCCAATATCTAGGTTAGATTTCCCAGACACTGGCCAGATTGATATCTTTCATAAGGTTATCCCCAGAATGAGGCTTAACCTTCAGGAGTCAAGGTTAGATTGCCCCGATACCTGTCTCAAAAGATGGATATCTTTCACAAGGTTATCCCCAGAACGAGGCTTAACCTTCAGGAGTCAGGGTTAGATTTCCCCGATACCTATCTCAAAAGATAGATAGAGATTTTAGGACTATCTCCAGAATGAAGCTTAGTCCCTCAATATCTAGGTTAGATTGCCCAGACACTGGCCAGATTGATATCTTTCACAAGGTTATCCCTAGAACGAGGCTTAACCTTTAGGAGTCAGGGTTAGATTTCCCAGATACCTGTCTCAAAAGATGGATATCTTTCACAAGGTTATTCCTAGAACGAGGCTTAACCTACAGGAGTCAAGGTTAGATTGCCCCAATACATGTCCCAAAAGATAGTAAATAGTGGTTCAGAATCATCTCCAAGATGGAGCTTGATTATCAGGAGTCAGGGCTAGATTGCCCCGATACCTATCCAAAAAAGATAGATATCTTTCACAAGACTATCCCTAGAACGAGGCTCAACCTTCAGGAGTCGGGGTTAGATTGCCCCGATACCTGTCCCAAAAGATAGATTTTGAGAATCATCTCCAGAACGGAGCTTGATCCTCAAGAATCTGAATTAGATTGCTCAGATGCCAAAAAGATGACAAGATGTAAGGGACAAAGATGCCCTTATTGACTATGGAGTATCTAGTTTTGACTGTGAGGTACAAAAAATTGAACATGCCCCAAGTGATGAGATGCCCCTAACAATGAGGAATTTTGAAAATCAGATCAGATGACATGCCATAATGATGATGGAGAGTGAAAAATCATAGATAGATGTTGAGTCAGAGATCAAGAAGAACTCAGAATAGATTACGAAAGAATTCAGAAGATGCAGAATAAATTTTGAGTGATTTTGAGGTGTGGTTGACCAAGGTTGACTAGAGTTGACTTTTGAAGAAAAAAGTTAAAGATTTCAGAAAATGATGATATGATAAGATTCTAACAAGAAAGTGACGTCAGAAAGTCGACTACACAAGTGTCTGATCGCGTCAGTCCCAAAAATTTTAAAATGCGATTTTGAGCTATATAGAAGTGTCAGATTTTGACTTTGATCATGAAAATGGATTCAGGACGGTCAAATTAGGTAGTGGTGCAATTTTCATGCAAAATGGAGCACTTTGAAAAATTAGGTCAAAACCTATATAAGGATGAAAAGGGTCATTTTTAAATCATTTCAAACCTTTGACTTTTGAGAATTGAGCTCTGAGCTAAAAGACAAGATGGTGGTCCCCTATAGCAATCATCGATTTGAGCGATCCAGGAGACACAGCCGACCCGCAGCGTACGAACCTCCCGTAAGTAGTTGGCAAACCTCTCTGTAATGAAAATTTTATTCATTTCCATCAATTTGTGCTCATTTTTCACATTTTTGAAAATTTGAGTCGCGGGTCTTCGCATGAAGAAGTAGTTTCTTCATGCACCCTATAGGGAAATCTCACGCAAAGAAATGACATTTTGTGCCATTCGGTGGAAAATCTCACGCGGGAGAGTACCCAATTTCGTGCGAGAAACCCCTTTTCAGGGTGTTTCCTCATGCGAACAGACATGAAAGCTCGCGCAAAATGCCAGTATCGCGCGATGTGAAGAACTTCTTCGGGTGAAAGAGAACTTCTTTGTGTGAAATTATGCTACCTCGCATGAGAAAAAGTGGTTCGAATGAGCATGATATCAGTTTGCGTCACATCCAATAGCTATTGCGTTAGCGTCGTTAATGTTTGTAGGATGTCTTGAATGCTTTCTTATCGCATTATGCTTTGATTATTGTCGATTACTGATCATGATCTATTGTTTGTATGTCTTGCAGGTTGACTTCCCAGATATAGCATTCAGATCGCATCATCCAGCGATCAGCAGATTGGTATCTCAGTTAGATGACACTGAGATAGCAGACATAGGCACTTTGGGATTGAGCACATTATGTGATATACCTGAGATTCGGGTCAATCACAGACTGTTGGGGGCTTTGGTCAAGCATTTCCATTCAGAAATGAACACATTTTACTTACCAAAGGGGGAGATGACCATTACTCCTGAGGATACCTTTCATCGAGGCTAGAGTCGAGTATGAGACACATCCCAAGTTGGGCACAGTAGCGTTGAGAGAGGTATTCTAGGATGACCTCATGATGGGTAGAGCGATCCCATGGGAGGATCTGATCAGTTTGTATGGGGTGACCCATAGGTTTCCAGTGGTACTAGCATGCTACTTGATGCCTGATCGTGGACAACGCGGTCTAGAGTGTGGCTGGGGCAGGATGTTGTAGCTAATGATGGCACAACTGCAACAATATGGGTGGGGTCAGTGTATGCTAGCACACATGTATCATGAGATGCATGAGATCGCCTACCGAGAGGCGAAGAGCATGGTAGCAGGCATATTTGTGTTACAGGTATGGGCCTAGGATCATCTTCCCATTACCAGGTCGATATGTGAGGACATGAGATAGCCCTTGGAGCTCTATATTTGCTGATATAGGGAGCTGATTACCCAGCCCGCTCTGGGTAAGGTTGATCAGTGGCGAGCTCAGCTTGATGATCTAGAAGCAGTGATTTGGAGGCCTTGGAGACTGACAAAGGCCTGGGATGATGCAGCAAAGAAGTGGAGCCACATGTTTTTCTCGTGTGCGATGATTGGTCACACTATCACAGTGATCGAGAGATTCCTACAGAAGTGGGTATGGCTGTAGTTCAGTCACCCACAAGACATCTTGCAGGAGTATATGGTACATGCAAGATTTGTCGATGAGCTCAGGAGAGGCTGGGGGACACCGTTGGACCAGGGGTGTATGATAATAGATATCCGCTCATTGGTCGCAGTTCAGTGGGACTACCTCAGAGACATAGCAGATGCCAGCGTGACCACTAAGTACAGGGAGCACTTCATTACGCACCCTTTTCCAAGGTTCACTGATCTAGTGGGGATAGCGGGTTGAGTATAGGTGGTACCTCCACAGATTGTTCAGCCATAAGTGGCACAGCAGGTGTCGATGCCTCCACCATAGCAGAGGGCATAGTCAGGGTTACAGCAAGGTCCCCGACCTTGGACAATACATGTTGACATCCCTGGCCAACATATGGGGATGGATGTTGGAGCTAGCGATAGTGGTAGCACTATGCAGTCTCAGAGATGGACTGCAGCACAGCTATCTAAGGAGCAATAGGTACCTCCACAGGAGGAGGCTTAGCAGGATGATCCTATGCAGGAGGATTAGCCTGCACAGGACATAGCGTAGGAGGAAGTGCAAGACCCACAATGGCGCATGCGGGAGAGAGTGAGACAGCTCACAAGATAGGTGGGGATCTGACTATATAGGTAGTTGTATGAGATGCCAGACCGGTGGACTAAGATAGGGAGATACAGGATCTCCGAGAGCAGTTGCGGGCATCTCAAGAGGAGGTGCATCATCAGAATGCACAGGCCGCGTACTACTATGCATCATATATAGGTGCGGTGCCTGACGAGGCATCTCAGGTGGCTTGGTTCTTGAGCTATGCGAGAGGGTCGGAGGGAGTGTAGATGGCACCTCCACCAGATAGGGCCCCACCTCCACCTCCTCCAGGTGATGAGGGAGAGGGCTAGAGTTAGGCTGTTTTGATAGATTGATAGAGATGAGATCATAGGATGTATCTGATGTGTTGGCATCCTTGTATTATATCACCATTTTGAGATAGATCGTGCTCGAGTAGCACCATTTTATATTTGTATCGACACATTATATATATATATAT
>MU227754.1:722568-733697 GCA_018584345.1 Thuja plicata
CATTATATATATATATATATATATATATATATATATATATATATATATATGAGCTCATCTTTTGGTATCATCGCATATTGTATATTGTCTTTTATGAGATGTTTCCTATATGCTTTAGATGGGTAGAGGAGTAGAAGGTATGCAAATGGATGAACATGTTTGAAAGATATGTATGAAATGCACATGTATGAATGTAAAGATGTATGTGAATGATTTATGTAAATGCAATGTGGCAATAAGAATGTAAATGTAATGTATAGATGAATATGAATATGTATATGGTACTAACATCTCATGCAGGACAACAAATGCTAACCAAAAGATTATGTGAAGAATCAAGAGCAAGGACCAAACACTTGTGCAGTCATGATGAAATGCGAACGGTGAAGAAGAAATCTCCAAAGTTTGACCCCAGAAGAATGCAATGAAGAGAACACTGAATCATTGTCACAATGCAAGTCTAGAATGAAAATGCAATTCTATGCTAGATGCAATATGAAGGTGCAATTCTGGGACATGGTTGTGAGACCCATCATATAATCATCATCATTGAACATTTTTTTTTGGAACATCAAAGTCGATACAACCCTTACTGGCACCACAATGCAACCATAAGGATATGAATATGACTTATCATTGGATGAAATGTAGGAAACAAACGTAAGCACTAGGGCACAAAAGCCAAGATGACTTGAACATTGTTTTCAGTTAATGTTGCAAGAGTACACCATTATCGAGGAATTCAAAGCCAAGATAACCATGAGTATGATCATGCATAAACAAACATATCAATAACAAAAAAAACAATAACAAACAGAGCAATAACAAGCAAGGAGATAGTACCAACCTCACCATGGCGTACAAATAAACAAGATCGAGGGATGTGAGGTTGTTCCACCTTAGTGCGGGAGCTCTTATCACATACACCCTATTTATTTGATGTTATCGAATCATTGGGACTACACCAACAAGCAGGAGACAAAGAAAATATCAATGAAATCCATGAGAATAAACAACATACAAAGAAATATCCAAGCATAGCTCAGCCAGTTTCAAAGTTTGCAAATGTGGATGTGTATGAGGTGTTGATAAACACTGTTGTGCTTGTGAGTGCATTGTGTTTAATTGTTATCCAAATATTTTTATGTTTGAGATATCCGATGTGTGTTGAAAAACATAGATGTGTCCAAAGATAGTGTTAAAAAACACTATTTATGGTGGTGTTTGAAAAACACCAGTTTGTGTCAGTAGAGAGTTGTCCTGCAGAAGTGACAAGATTACTAACTCAGGTGTAAACCAAAGATGTGATCAAATGAGGGGGCCTGTGCCCCCAAGTAAAGATGAATGACGTGACGTATGTTGCAATGAAAAATGAGAATTGATTTCCCCCAGGCATATGGCGCTGAATCAATGACAAGTCAGGAGGGTCTGCAAAGGAACCAGAGTGTCACAAAAGTGACCAAAAGATATGTACAAACTAAAGCAAAGAATCGTCAAGACCGAGTATCAGTAGATAGAGCATTTGAGGATAACTCCAACTCTAACAAATGTGAGAAATCTTGATAGAATAGAGACAGTAGGAAGACGTAGTGAGAACCACTGGTGATTGACGCGAGAGAGATGCTCAAATGAAATGATCATGGTATAAGCTATACATCAGTAGGAAGACGCAGTGAGAACCACTGGTGACTGATGTGAAGAAGATCCTTAAAAGATAAAAGGATAGTGCACCCTAGATCAGGAGGGTTTCCCTGAGAGTATGAATAGTTTCAATCCATGTGAGTTGGTGTCTTGACGGGAACTGAAAGCAAACGCAAGTAGGAAAGCAGGAAAGCAGCAAAGCAGCAAAGCAAATGCACCAAGCCAAGTGGTGTTGCAATAGATATAGCATTGTGGAACAAGAGGCACCTGTTTACTAGGTTTTCACCTTCTTGGTAGAAATTCTTTTTTTCTACCATGACCATGTTTGCCAGGTTTTCATCAATGGCACTTTTTCTCTTTTTCTCATTTTTTGTATTTTTCAATTTTTCAATTTTTTTTGTATTTTTAGAATATATAAATTTTTTGGAGATACATCAAAGCGCCTATCGCTAGGTTTTCACTAAGATGATCATTTTTTCATATTTTTAGAAATTTTTCAGGACTTTACTATATACATGAGCATACTGAAGGTGCCTCAGCTGTAGAACCACTTTAGGTGAAGTGCGTTGATGGTCTCTTTGAGTTGTTCTCCTTTAGTAGTAGAAATTTGATAGGTACCAGACCCAAACACTGTAGTGACAACATACAGACCAAGCCAATTTGGTTCAAACTTCCCTTTCTGGATCTGATGTTGTTGATTCTTAGGGTTCTCCCTCAGAACGAGGTCACCTGCTTGGAAATCCCTTGGTCTTACCTTCTTGTTATAGCTCTTGGACATCCATTTCTGGTATGCTCTAAGGTGATTGAATGCCACTTGTTGACATTCATCAAGTAATTCTAGCTCTTGTAGCCAAGATATTCTGGTATCTTCATTAGTAATGAGGCCTTTCAGAGAGACTCGCAGAGAAGGAATCTCGACCTCAATTGGTAGCACAACATCTGCTCCATAAACCAAAGCATAGGGAGTAGCCCCTGTTGGTATTCTGATGCTTGTCCTGTATGCCCAAAGAGCTGGGTTGATCTGGAGATGCCAATCTTTTATAGATTTATGCACTATGCGATGCAGGATCTTAAGGATTGTTTTGTTAGATGCTTCCACCTGTCCATTACCCTAAGGATAATAGATGGAAGACCAATGTTGAGTAATTTTAAACTTAGAGCATAGCTCTGTCAAATCCTTATTTTTGAATTGTCCCCCATTATCAGTGATAATGGTTGAGGGTACACCATGCCTGCAGATGATGTAGTTGAGAATAAGCATAGCTACTGTTTTGCCACTGGCAACGGTGAGAAGGACTGCCTCCACCCACTTAGTAAAATAGTCTGTAGTTGTAATGACAAAATTATGTCCATTGGACGACGAGGGGTAGATCTGACCCACCAAATCAAAGGCCCATTGTTGAAATGGACAGAAAGTAATGAATGGAATCAGCTCCTTGGCTGGAGCATGAATCAGGTTTCCATGTAATTGACATTGTTTGCAGGACTAAGAAAACTGTGTTTCTTCTTTTTCCATATCTGGCCAATAGTTACCAGCTCTAATAAGTTTATAGGCCAATGTCAAGCTGTTAGAGTGTGACCCACAGATGCCTTCATGCACCTCTACTAACACTTGTTTGGATTCATCGAGTTCTAACACCTAAGGAGGGTACCATCTAGACCACGTCTATACAAGTCATTAGTGATGATGATGAACTGTGAAGCACTGCGGATTAGGTGACATTTCTCATTCCGGGAGTAAGTGTCCAAAATAATTTGGTCATGTAGGTAGGAAATGATGTGATGGTAGCAGGATGAATCATGTCCTATTATAGAACAGATCATCTAGGAATTAGGGGAGTCATAGGCTGGGTAGTGTAACGTCTCCATAAGGAATTCATGTCTAAAATCATTTTCAGTCATTTGTAACATAGAGGCAAGAGTAGCCATGGCGTCTGCCACTTTATTATCTGCCCTCAGAACCTGTTGAAATGTGATATGAGTAAAATACAGTTTAAGATCATCAACCAATCATTTATAAGGTACCAACTTTTCATCCCTTGTCTGATAGATATCATTGACCTGATTGATGACCAATTGGGAATCTCCAAGAACATTTAGTTCATCTACGCGCCACTCAAGGGCGATCTTCATACCATTGATTAGGGCTTCATACTCAGCAATGTTGTTTGTACAAGGAAATAACATCTTGTATGCTTTTGTAATGAGTACCTTTGAGGTGTAATGAATAGTATCTCGACACCTGACCCCTTTTGGGTAAATGAACCATCAAAGAACATAGTCCATGATCAATGTGTCAAAAGTAATATGGACTCATTTGGAAATTCAATGTGCAATGGTTGATGATCAACTAGAGGTGCTTCTGCCAACTGATCTGCTATTGCTTGGCCCTTAATGGCTTTCCTTTCAACATATTCAATATCAAACTCACTGAGAAGCATGACCCATTTAGCTAGTCTACCTGTGAGGGTACTGAGCAAATATTTTAGAGGGTCAATTTTAGCAATTAGACGTAAAGTATGAGCCAGCATATAGTGCCACAATTTTTGTGAAGCAAACACCACTGCAAGGCAAGCCTTCTCTATAGAAAAATATTTCATTTCATATGACACCAGAGTCTGACTAATGTAATAGATATCCCTTTCTTTGCTCTGTTGATCTTCTTGAGCCAATAGGACACCCAATGATGTATCTGTAGCAGATATGTAAAGTATAAGTGGCTTCTCATGAATGGGAGGCATCAAGATTGGTGGATTTGAAAAATACTATTTGATTTGTGTGAACCCTTCATCACATTCTTTGTTCCACTGATAAGCCATGCCCTTGTGTAAAGTCTTGGTAAATGGTTGTGACTTGTCCGCCAGTTGAGAGATAAAACGCCGGATAGACTGCAGTCAGCCTTGAAGCCCTCTCATTTGTCTGATATTTTTTGGTGGTGGCATTTCCATGATTACTTGTACTTTTGTAGGATCTACTTCAATACCTTTGGCAGAGATGATATAGCCAAGCAATTTGCCAGACGTTATGCCAAATGCACATTTCTTAGTATTGAGTCTTAGACTGAATTGTTCCATACGATCTAGTATAGGACCTAGATCGGCAAGATGTTTCTTTCGGTGCATACTATTAGCTAAAGTGTCATCCACATAATATTCCATTGTTTTATGCATCATGTCATGAAATATAGTAGTAACAGCTTGCTGATATGTAGCACCGACATTTTTGAGTCCAAAGGGCATGATATTCCAACAGAAGGTGCCCCACGCACATGTGAAGGCAGTTTTCTCTTGGTCCTCTGGCGCAATTTTTATCTAGTTGTAGCCAGAGAAACCATCCATTAGTGAGTACATTTCATACCCAACTATCATATCTATGATCATGTCAATATTAGGTAATGGAAAATCATCCTTAGGACATGCCAAATTCAGGTCTCTGAAGTTTGTGCAGACTCTTATAGATTTATCATGTTTTGATACTGGAGCAATATTAGAGATCCACTCTGCATAATCAATTACTTTGATAAACACTGCCTTAAGCAATTTCTCTAATTCAGATTTGACAAGTAGAGCTACATGTGGATGCATTTTGTGAAGCTTCTGCTTGACGGGCTTAACACCTGGTGCAATGGACAAATGGTGCATGATTAGATTAGGGTCTAATCCTGGCATGTCTTAATATTTCCATGCAAATTTAATCTTTTTGTTTCTAAATAATGTAGTGAATTCCTCTCTTTCTGCCTCTGATAGTGATTGTGCAAAGTGGATAATCTAAGGTTCTGACTCTGTACCCAAGTTGATAGGTTGAGTTGGGTCAATAAGAACAGATGATCTTTCTTGAAAATGACTCAGAAGTGCATCAAGTATCTCATCCTCAGGTGCCTCAGAGAGGTTTTCACCCTTGGATACGTCTTTTATTTTGACTATTTTAGGCTCTAATACTGCCACAAGGTGGTTTTCACCATCAGAGCGCCTATTTTTTCTTCTTTTTATTTTGTGACTAAGATACTTGATGTCAGCCTTGGTCATACTGACACTTTCTTCTCTAGTGGAGGACATTACAGGTTTGACAGCTTATAGGTAACAGGCAAGAGCGTAATCATTCTGGAATGTAAGGAATTTGTTAGATGGGGAGGTAGAGTTCCAGTCTATAAACTCAGGATGGCAGAGAGAAAGAGGAGTGATGAGTTCAAGTGTGTTCATGGTATAATCATCAAAGGCATGGACAAGCAAGTTGAGACCCAATGCAATTTCATCCAAAGGTATAGTCGAATTCCTTTGATTCCTAGAAACCGTAGTAGATGACATGTTAACATCTAAGGAGTCAGACTCATGTGACCTTACACTAGACCGTTCACCTACTTTGAGAAGATTTTCATATGCATTAACTGTATCTATATCTCTGTCAGAAGTGGCATAGGACAAGCTATCAAACTCATATTCATGAGAGTCTATTTCATCATTAGGTCTCATGTCAAGAATGTGGGTAAAATCAACCCTTTGTCCCCAGTTGGGATGAGTTCTCCCTAGGACCTCTGCTATGGTCAAATGAGCACCTGTTGACCTAGGTACCTCAGTAGTGTTTGTAGCATTAGTTGCCTCTTGTGTAACGAGAAGTGGCTGAAATTCCTGGTCAAACTATTCTTGAAAGTGTGGTGGTATATATAGATCACTCTGATGACTTGGATCAAGGGTATATATTTCTTTCCATTCTTCATAAGTTAATGGAGCAATGGAAGTGGTAGTATCAGAATCGCTGTCAGTGTCTATGGTATTGACACGTGGTACAAAGTTATCTGGCTCAACAAAGAATGCCCCCAGGTTTCGAGGAATAGGATAAGGAAAAGTGTCCTCATCAGAGCTGTCTTCAGGTTCTGCAATTTTAGGTGTTTCTTTAGATGTTGGTTTCTTATCTTCTTGAGGTACAAACTTGTTTATTCTCAATTGGAATGTGAGTTTCTAGAAGCCTATACCTGTAGAGTCACATGTTCTGCGACCAATAGCTTCAAGTGGTGCAATCAATCCCTTATGATTCACACCTATGGGACCATTTCCTTTATAGCCAAAATGTTGCATAATAGATAAACTTTTTCCATATAGCTCAGGTTTTATGTCATAAGGAGGAGTATTTTTAGAATTGTCTTCTCCTTTATAGATCCAAGCTTTGATAGCTCTGTTTTCAGCTTCTTCTTCTAATGGTACTGTGGCTTGTACAAAGGTGCCACCATACTTTGTTGGAGGAGGAACCGTAGAAGGTTTAGTGTTCTCAGAAGGTCTCCCAAAAGAACGGGGAGACAATGGAAAAGATGTAATAGATAATACAGGTCCAATCCTCCCATATCAGTTTCTTTGAGTGTCAATCTCTTTTCCATTTCTTTTAATTTATCCTCAAGGAGTTCAATAGATTCTCTATTGGTAGGCACAAGGATGTCAGTAGATTTTGTGAGGGCATTGAAATCATAGCGTGTATTAGCAGGTATAGTCACTTCAGAATCTTGGAATGGGAAATTAATGCACTAATGGTATGTGGAAGGAATAGCCTACATTTCATGGATCCATGGCCTTCCTAATAGGATATTGTATGCCAAAGGAATGTCAAGCACTTGACAGATAACATCTCATTCAATAGGACCAACTCTAATTGGAAATACAACTAACCCCTTGGATTTATGTTCTTCCTCATCATAAGCTTTAATGGTAATCTTTTTGCGAGCATCAATGCAATCTTCGCCATAGCCTAACTCAATAAGGAAACTAGCAGAGAAAATATTTAGGCCAGCACCGTTATCTATGAGAACATGGCGAACATGCTTTGGACCTATCATGAATTCAATGTGTAGAGGATTATTATGCGGGTGACTTAAATAATGGTCATCTTCCTCAAAGAAAGACAAATAATGTGAGGAGGTCAAGTGACCTACCATAGATTGAAATTGGTCGAGATCAAGATCTTTTGGGACATTTGCCTCAATGAGGGCTTTGTCCAGGATTTCCCTGTGAGTAGGGGAGATTTTTAATAGCTTGAAAATAGTTATCTGAGCATTAGTACATTGCAATTGATCAAGAATGTTGTAACTGGTAGCATTAGATGAGGAACCCACTTTTGGATTCTTAGTAACAGAGTCAACCTTAGCTTTGTCTGAAGGTTGAGTTGATGTAGATATAGAAGGCTTAGGGCCTTTGAGAATGATTTTAGCATGAGATCGAGTAACAACATTAGCACTCACTTGAGACTTTCCTTGTTCAGAAGACTGAGGTGTAGACCCTCACAAAGGGAAATGTGTTTTGGACTTAGAAGTATCTTCCTTTCCCTTAAGAATGATGACATTACAATATTCAGTTTCAACATGTTCAACCATATTAATGACATTATCGTTATTGGTGTAAGTATAGTTGACCTTAGCATCAGTATTTTTCCTTTAGATGATTCACCTTTTCCATGAGGAGGAAATGGTTCCTTGAAAGCTTGGTGATCAGAATTTTTGTTGTGACCTCCTACAGCAATAACCTCACTATCGATGAGATCCTGGATTGTATGCCACAATTTAAGACAAGTAGCTATTTTATGACCTTTGTTTTGGTGAAAATACAATAAGCGGATTCATTCCACCAAGAGGGCCTTGGTTGCGGATCATAAGGTCATGGGTTAGCCAATGGAGTAAGTAACTAATTGTCCACAAGAGTTTTGTAAACCACCTTAAGAGGTTCTCCTAAGGGAGTGAATTCACGCTTGGGTCTAGGAGCCCAAGGTTTAGGTCCAGAAAATCATGAAGTACTTAGTTTGGATCCTGCCATAGCCTGTTTAGTGGCTTTGGCCACTTGCATCATGGTAGTGAGATTAAAGGCAGCCTTGGAAGGCTTAGCAGTCACATTGTCTACAACACCATCATTCACAACATTTTGGTTCTTGTTGGGAAATTTGAATTTATCTTTGCTTGAGGAAGAAGACCCTTGTTTATTTTCCTTGTGTAAGGTCAATTCTCCTTTCTTGATCATAAATGTCTTGATTCTTCTAGCTTGTTTAATCATATCATCAAAGGTTAGAGGACCTTGTAGCTGTACTTGATACCCAAAGTTGGGGAGAAGATTATCGAGAAAGATGTCCAGCTTTTTGGATTCGGGTATCTTGCGAGAATATCGTGTATAAAGTTGTCTCCATCTTTGGAGAAATGCCAAGAAGGATTCCCCATTATTTTGTTTCAAGTTACAAAGATCTCGAATATGAACTAGATGTTGGATGTTGTGAGAATAATGTTGTAGAAATAAATTGGCAATTTTGTCAAAGGTCTTGATGCCCGTTGGTAGTCTAGAGAACCATTCCATAGCCAATCCTCCCAAACTACATGGGAAAAGACACATAAGATAGGTTATGTCATGCATGAATTCCATGGAGAGAGCACCAAATTCTCTCAAATGGTCTTGAGGGTCAGATGTACCCAAGTATTTGTCATATTTAGGAAGTTCAACTCGTTTGGGAAAAGGAGGCATGTGAAGATCTTTATCAAATGGGAAAGGATAGATGCTTTCCAATGTGAATTGTGTGACAGTTTTGTCTTTCTCTTTCAAGAGTTGAGAGAGTTGCTCTCGCATAGTTTGCATTTCTTTTCGCAAGCGGGAGTTTTCAGTTTCTTCCTCTTTCTCAACAAGTGTTTCTAAAGCATAATTAGAAGGTAACTTAGCCCCTTGATTGGCTATTTTAAGAATGTATTTTTCTTTTTCCTCAGCTAGTAGAATTTCCATGATTTTATAGAAATCTTTGTTAGCACGAGCTTGTGCGATCTCTTCTTGAGTGATTTCTACTTCTACATCGTTAGGGGGGTCTTCAGAATGGGACTTACCCCAATTCCTAAAGAGGTTAGTTCTGCTAGCCTCACCACTTGATTGGTTATTATCTGCCATCTTGCCAAAATGCAAGGATTCAGGGTGCAAAGACTTGGTATGAAAAGATTGAGTGTTCTCTGAATTTGGGTCTTCTTGGAACAAAGGATTTCAAACCCTACTAAGATCCATAGGAAATGACCGTTTATTGTAAGGTCATCATACCAGGGAAGGAGATCAAGATGATTCCTCACTAGATGTAGCCGGTAATGGTGTGGAAAGTATAGATTCATCTTGATTGATTGAAGGAAATGTTTTGCCACTTCGAGCTGTGACAGTCATAGACAAAGTTTTGAACAAGGAATGTCAACTAGGACCAAACTTGAAACTGTCTCAAAGTAATTGCACAGAACATGCCAAAAGGTGAAGTATCCTTAGTGCAAATCATCTAAGATGAGGCTAAAACAAGCCAAGAGATGACTATTGCGACACAAGGCATGACAACACAGGTGAAATAAATCAAAAGGACATGAGACAAGACCAGTTTAAGAAAGAGTCACGTAGTTCTCAACCCAAGAAACCAAGTTTCAGACTGTGTGAAGATAGATGGCAAAAAAATAGACCCATATCAGAGACCAAATTTGGCAGAAGTACAACTGACTGGCAGATTTTAGCTCACTATTTTGGACAAAAGACTCCAGTTTCGCATGACGAAATTCTCTGTCGCGCGAAGTTTCTCACCGAACCGCATGAAGAAATGCTCTCTTTGTGCGAAGAATGACACCAGTTGATGGAATAAATACTAACAAAGTAATGGTATTGTTACCAAATATCATGCGATAGTATACTACGTATCGCACGAAGATTCTCACTGAATGATGCAAAGATTGGGAAATTTCACGTGAAACAATGCAAATGTTGAAAAAAAGATGTTTACAGAATTAGACTGTTAAGATTAGTTTATGTTTTCCAAGATGAAATCATGCTATTTTCTGACAGATAGTTCAAGTTACAGATTGTTTTGGACATGTTCAAGATTGAGAATTCATGTGTTTGGACAATAGTTTCGATTGTTCAAATGATACACCCATGCAAAACAAATTAAATAGAATGTTTGTAGTACCAGAAAAAAAACATCACAACCCTAGGATAGCTAGGACAATATCTGTTGAATCCCCACTTGAACTAAAGTTCATCTATGCTTACTCTTAGCAGATAACTTAGAAGCTTGGAAGCACGGGCTCCTCCTTACATATGCACTCACTTCTCAAGCATACCATGCTTCAGACCCCAAAGGAATTGCTTCCCAAAGGGCTGTTATCTCTACTAAAAGCCGTAAGAATGTGGGGCATCTTAGTCAGTCTCTGACCTTCCACGCCAACAGATAGAGGGTTTTTGGAAAACTAGAACAATAGTTTGTAGTAAGGTCATCCGTTTAGGTGGTTGTGATCAAGTCATTTTCCCAATAAAGGGGGCTCTCCCAATCCGTTCAAAGAAAGGATTTCACCTTAATGATGTCAGGACTTTAACGCACCACTAGGGTACTAGAGGAGATTTTGGTTTCCACAACGAATTCACACCTATCTATTGTGACATTAATCACAATAGCATTTTTTGTATACCGGTTTGGAAGGGCTTGGCTTTAGCCTGTTACCGGTTGGGCATCCACTCTCA
>MU227754.1:733752-744903 GCA_018584345.1 Thuja plicata
CCATAAAGGTGAGGGGAGAGGATACATTCATGTAGTTCTTAGGATTACAATCTAAAAAACACTTCAATCACGCAAGACAATGATTCATTTTAAGCACCAACCGAAGTGTGTTTTAACTACTGAAAACCGATATAAAAAGTTGTGAAAACATGCAAGGTCTTCGACAAACATCTTGCAATAAAACCCATTAGTAGTTTGTAATGCCTTTCTTCATATCAACATCCTGCAACAAACATGTCAGAAGTTTATGATGGCTTTTCTTTATCTCAATGTCCTGCAAACCACTATCAAGCTGTTTCAAAAGATAAAATTAGAGAAACACAGTTGTCAAAAAATAGCAGGTGGTTAGAAAATTGAGAAAAAAAAAAATCAAACTGAAAGCTTTGGTCTGTAATTTTGTGCGATAAAGTATGCTAGATCGTGCGAAGAAGTTCTGCAAGCCACGCGAAGAACTAGAAAGTTCGCGCGAGACGTACAAAAAGTTCGCACGAAGTTAAAACAGAACTTGTATGAAAGTACAAACAAAATGCAAAAAAATAAAAAAGATGAAATGAAATGAGGCCAGGACAGAAATGTACCTGCCCCACGCTGGGCGCTAGAAATATATGTGGTAAATTTGGCCTTGTTAATTCACCATACAATTCAACATAGTCCTTCATCAGATACACACAAGACTGAATATGAGATTATTCATCTTGTCTACCTGCATGATTCAACCTGTTGCCTTCTATCCAGACAGGGTTTTCAAAATTGCTCTCAGAATGAGAGTCTCACAACCATAGACCAATCTAGGAATGAAGAATTTTTCTCCATGAATGCAATACAATGCAAGATTATACTGAGAATTTGAAAGATGTAAGATAATCTAAGACATGATTTTCAATGCAATTATTCTAGAAATTGAAATTAGTCTATTGCAAAATGATATTATTCTATATGAAACATGATAATAATTCAGTATTTTAACAATGCATATTTTCTTCATAAATTCAAGGGGTTTTGAATGAGGAATGAGAGTTCTTTTATAGACTCAGAGATGATCAAAATAGAAACTTTCCTCTTTGAAATAAAACAGATAAAAAAGTCAGTTTGAATTAGAAAGCTTTCTTGAAAAGAATTCAATAAATTATTTTCTCTCAGCTTTAACTGTTTTCTTTCTTTGATTTAATTTTGTTTTATTTTATTTTAATTGTTTTCTTTCTCTTTAAAGCATAATTAATTCAAAGATTCTGTTTCTGAATAGAGATAAGATTTTTGAGAGAATATTCAATTAATTAAATAAATATGACCTCATAATTGCTTTTTCTCAATTATCTGAATAATTAAATTCAATTATTGAAATGAGGATATTTATTTAATCCCTTTTTCATGTGTCTCAGCTAAAGAGGGTGAATTTAATTTAATTAAAGTGCTAGGACTTTATTAGTTAAATTAATTTGATCATAAGGTTTATTTAGCCAATATATATTAAGGAATTAAACATGATGTATGATTAATGCAGATTTAGGATTTTCTACATTTGACACTCAGGTCGAGTAGAGTTAGTCAAAAACTCAGAATTGCTTAGTACAATAGGAATTTGATGATCCAGAAGAATGACAAATGCAACAAAATTGGTTAGGGTTGCAAGATGCCAATTTTGGGGTGTTACACTGAGCAATTTCTTTGCTAATGAAAAGTCGTTTGAGTGTGATCCACATACACCTTCACGGACTTCTTTTAATGCACGATCAAAATATTTGAGTTCTAAACACCTAAGAAGTGTATTGTCAATACCTCATTGATATAGGTTGTTAGTTATGGGGACATAACATGATGTTGTCCTAATCAGGGATCTTTTCTCATTTCTGGATAGATTGTTAGGGATGGTTTGGTCAGAAAGGTAAGCAATGATATTGGCATACCGAGATTGGTCTGGGGCATTCAAAGCACATATGACTTGATATTCAGGGGTATCAAAGGTAGGATATGATAGTTCTTCCACCAAGAAGTCATAGTAGAATTGATGTTCTTCTAGTTGTAACATGGATGCCAAGGTAGCCATAGCATCTACAACTTTGTTCTCTGATCTTGGTATCTGCTAGAAGGTGATGAAGACATAATACTTCTTTAAGTTATCAACTAGTTGCTTGTAGGGAATCAACTTCTCATCTTTCATTTGGTACTCTCCATTGACTTGATTGATAATTAGTAGGGATTCACCATATACGTGTAATTCTACAATCTTCCACTCCATAGCAAGCTTAAGACCGTTTACCAATGCTTCATAATCAGAAATATTGTTGGTGCATGGAAATGTCAATTTGTAAGATTTGGGAATCTTGTAACCTTGAGGAGTTATAAATAGGACCCCTGCTCCAGAGCCTTGTTGAGTGAAGGAACCGTCAAAGTACATCTTCCATGGATATTTAGTTAGATGCATGATTGTTTCATCAGGGAATTCAATCATTAAAGGTTCATCATCCTAGAGTGGTGAATCATCCAATTGATCTATAAGGACTTGTCCTTTAATAGCTCTCCTTTCTACGTATTCAATGTCAAAATCACTTAGAATCAGGACCCATTTTGCCAAATGCCCTGTTAATGCTGTTCTACTTAGGAGATATTTCAGAGGATCTATCTTAGCAATGAGCTTCACTGTATGAGAGAGCATGTAGTGTCTTAATTTTTTTTATGCAAAGATGACTGCTAAGCATGCTTTTTCAATAATGTTGTAATTGAGATCATAGGCGACTAGTGTTCTACTAATGTAGTAGATAGCTCTTTCTTTCTTTGTGTCATCCTCTTGAGCTAATAAGAATCCTAAAGATGTAGCTGTAGCTGAAATATAGAGTAGTAATGGCTTTCCATGAATAGGCACCATAAGAATAGGAGTAGCCAGGTATCCTTTCAATTCTCTGAAGTGTGCTTCACAGTGTTCATCCCATTTGAAGGTAACCCCTTTATGTAGTAATTTAGTAAAGGGTTGTGCCCTATTTGAAAGTTGGGACATGAATCTCTTGATGGACTGAAGTCTACCTTGTAGTGTCCTCATTTGATTGATTTTGCATGGAGGTGCCATCTCTAGTATAGCCTTAAATTTAGCAAGTTCTACCTCAATTCCTTTTGCTGAAATAATGAATCCTAGGAGCTTCCCTGATTGGACCCCAAAGGCACATTTCTTAGGGTTGAGCCTGAGTTGGAACTATTCCATTTGATCCAATATCTTTCTTAAGTCAGCAATGTGAGTACCTCTTTCTTTGGATTTAGCCAATGTGTCATCCACGTAGTCCTCCATGTTCTTGTGCATCATGTCATGGAATATAGTCATCATGGCTCTTTGATACGTCACACCAACATTCTTTAACCCAAATGGCATGACGTTCTAGAAAAAGGTGCCCCATGCGCATGTAAATATAGTTTTCTCTTGATCCTCAGGGGCAATTTTGATTTGATGATAGCCCGAGAATCCATCCATTAAAGAATACATCTGGTAGCCTACTGTGAGGTTTATGATCATGTCAATGTTAGGTAGAGGGAAGTCATATTTTGGACATGCTTTGTTCAAGTCTTGGAAGTCCATACATATCCTGATAGATTTATTAGTTTTAGATACAAGGACTACATTGGAGATCCATCCTGCATAGGAAATGACTCGGATAAATCCAGCTTTCAAAAACTTCTCTAGCTCTACTTTTACTAATAATACAACATGAGGATGCATTTTTATAAGTTTTTGTTTTATGGGTTTAATCCCGGGAGCTATAGATAGATGGTGCATTATCAATTTAGGATCTAGGCCAGGCATATCTGTATAAGACCATGCAAATTTGATCTTCTTCTCCTTCAGGAATTTGGTGAACTGTGTCTTCTCTTCTTCTGACAAAGATGTTGCAAGGTGTACTACTTGAGGATATTCAATGGTACCCAAATTTACTGGCTGTGTTGGTTCAATCAAAACTGAAGACCTTTCCTGAAAGTTCTTGGGAGGATATTGAGAGTCTCATCCTTTGGTTCCTCTGAGAGGTTTTCACCATTGGATACGTCTTTTCTCTTTACTATTTTGGGATATGATACTTCCACAGAGTGGTTTTCACCATCAATCCTCTTTTTCTTTTTATTTTTCAGTTTTTGACTGAGAAACCTAATATCCTTCTATGACATGTTCTCACTCCTTGCATTGGTGGAAGAAGGATAAGGTTCACAAGCATTGAGATAGCAGGCTAGGGTATAGTCATTGGGAAAGTTGAGGATAGGAGTAGGATCTATTTCAGTTCAATTAATTAGGTCTGGAAGTACCAATGATAGGGAGTCAGTCTCTGGGAAGGAAATCATCGCGTTAGAATCAAGACCATTAACCGACATGACATGGTTTATTAAGTTAGTTTATTCAATATTTAGATCAATAAGAGTGAGATCATCGTAAAAAGGATCGTTGTTAGTTATACGCGGACCAAAATCTAGTGAATTTTAATTAGGAATCTCATCATCATCTCTTTGTAAAAGGAGGCTTCTTGCTTGTAGCCTATGAAATTCTTCTAGACTTATGTAATCACCAGTTTCTTCATCAATGATTGGGGGAAGAAACTCTTCTTCTTCTTTAGTATTATTAGTGTCGTTGGGAGTAGTGTTAGACTGCTTACAAGGAGCTAAGGGTGCTGCAAACATGTGAATTATATCTATTCCAATATCTTTAGTGATGACAGATAGCTCATCCCATTCATAGTCATGAGAGTCGGTGACCTCATCATTGGATCTGTTTAAGTATTCAACAATGGTTATTTGAAAGACCCGGTTAGCTACTTATGGATCAAAGTGGGGTGGATCAAGGACATGTGAAATTGTTACTAATTGCCCCCAGTTAGGATGTAAATCCTTTTTTTGAGGTGTCTCTTGAGTAACTGTTGCTATTAATGATACCTCTGGACCAGCCGCTATTGTGTCTCCTACCGCTTGAATGGGAGGTTGTGCTAACAAAGGGGTGTGAAGATCTTGTGGTACCTCAAAGATGGGTACATAGCATTATCCTTGGTAGTTGGGATCCTCTATGCCAACATGTAATAATCTCTCATAGGACCACTGTTCTAGTTCATCCATTTCATCACTCCCTTTATTTGAGTTTGGACTTCCTTTTGAAGCAGGTTTATTAGTTTTAGTATTAAAACCCAGTCCTATTTTGTCTCTAGTATTCTAGAATTCCATGGGTATAGGTTCAATAAGCCCTCGTCCTGTGTCATTTAGAGGTCCTTTTCCTTTGTATCCCATCTACTTGAGGAAATCATATCCCTTTCCATACTATTCTGGGGATATCTCCACATGTTTGACCTCATCTTCCACCGGTTCTCCTTTGTAAAGCCAGTCCAAGATTGCCTGTTCTTCTATGTTATCTAAAGAAGATGTAGATTCTTTTACCATGCCAGTCATTTTGTGTACTTATGGCTCCTTGGATGCTATAGGTGTGAATGTCGAGGAAGGTTTTCCATAGGATCTTGGCAACACCAGAAGTTTTGTTAGTGAGGGAGTCAGGTCCAGCTTGTACTCTCCCATACCTGTTTCTTCAAGTTTTAAGGTTTTTCCAAAAATCTTCATAACTATGTCCTTGGTAGTTTCAGGAGTAATTGCATCCATAGCCTCTTTTTTATGTGGGATCATACTACCAGCTTTGATATTATTACAAGTGTAGTTAGCATCTATAGGAATTGTCACTTCCACCCTATTATGTGGGAATTTTATGCACTGATGGTAAGTAGATGGCATAGCTTGCATTTTGTGAATCCATGGTCTCCCTAACAGGATATTGTAGGCAAAGGGTAGATCCAGAAATTGACATGTGATGTTCCTCTCAATTGGTCTAACTCTGATAGATAGAACAATAAGACCTTTGGAGGATCTTTCTTCCTCATCATAAGCTTTGATAATTATTTTGCTTCTAGAGTCAATTGTCTGTTCTGAGAGACCTAGTCTCTTGATTATATCAAGTGTATAGATATTTAATCATGTGCCTCCATCTATCAACATGCGTCTAACATGGGATTTATGAATAAGGACCTCAATATGGAGGGGTTGATTATGTGGATGTGTCAATGAATTATCATCCTCTTCAGAAAAGGAGAGGTAATGTGGTGCTGAGATGTGATTGGCCATCGCTTTGAATTTGTCTATATCAATATCCTTTGGGACGTTAGTAGTATGTAGAGCCTATTCTAGGATTTCCCTATGCACTGTAGATATTTTGAGCAACTCAAAAATGGAAATTTTGGCAGAGGTTCATTGTAATTGGTCTATCAAGTCATATTTTTCTCCAGGAATAGTAACCATGTGTTTTTTTGTTGGTTTAGGAATAGTTATGATAGGAACCTTGGATGTCGATGTTGGTTTTGGAGGTCCTTTGATCGTGACCTGTGCTTGGCTCCATGTTATGACATTTGAGTGGAATGAGACACCTTTGATTGTGATCCCATTGATTGAATTAGTCTTAATGTCTAGCATATTGATCACATTGTCATTGTTGGAATAGGTGTAATTTACTTTGTTACCTTTCCCTTTAGACGTTTCTCCTTGGTCATAATTAGGAAAGGGTTTGTTGAATGTTGTATGATCCTCATTTGTAGTGTGTCCATCCACTTTGATCTTACCTCCTTCGATGAGGTCTTGGATGACATGTTTAAGCTTAAGGCAATTATTAGTCTTGTGTCCCTTATTTTTGTGGAAGACACAATAGAAATTATCACCCCACCACCTGGGTTTGACCATTGGTTCCCACGGTTTGGAATTTGGGATTGTGAGAACTTTGTTATGCAATAGTGTTTTTAAAACAGTCTCGAGAGGTTCTCCCAAAGGAGTGAAAGTTCTTTGAGGTTTTGAAGTCCATGTCTGACCCTTGCTATTATCATTGTTTGCTTTGGGTACGGGGGTCATGATCTTGGCGTCCTTGCTTGCTTGCATGCTATTAGTCAGATTGAACACCTCGGGTTTAGGATTAACGTTAGAGGCGTCAACCACTCCATCATTAACAACATTCTTGTTTTTCTTCCACCATTTAGGCTTGGAGTTGGAGTTGTTGGTTTTGTTTTTATTTTGAAGGGTGATCTCCCCCCTTTTGACAATGACTTCCTCAATACAGAGGACATTTTTAATCATTTTGTCAAAGCTTGGAGAGTCTTGCATTTGTAATGCATAGTTCAATTCAGGTACCAAGTTATTAATGCAGATCTCCATTTTCTCTAAGTCGGGAATGTCCCTTGAATATCATGAAAAAATCTTCCTCCATCTTTGTAGGAAGTGTGTAAATGATTCACCAGTTCTCTGTTTGGTATTACATAAGTCCATCATAGTCACATCATGTTGGATGTTGTAGGAGTAATGTTGGATGAATCGTTGGATCAACTCCTCGAATGTTTTGACTTTAGAGTTCAGTTTTGAGAACCACTCCATGGCATTACCTCCTAGAATTCTTGGAAATAGTCACATGAAGTATGTAGGTTTGTGCATGTATTCTATACTTAGAGCACAAAATTCCCTCACATGATGATGTGGTTCAGTCTCTCCTGTGTACTTTTCATACTTTGGTCTTGCCACGTTGGGAGGAAATGGGGCCATAGTGATACTCTTATCAAAAGGAAATGGACAAATGGTGTCCAAAGAGTATTGTGTTTTGGGTTTCTCTTTCTCTTGTTTGAGGTTTGTGAGTTCTGTTTGCATCAAAGTGAGTTTCTTGGTGAGAATGGATATAGGAATTGGTACCTCCTTTTTTTTGAGCTTTTCCATACCATAATCCTTAGGTAATTTGACACCTATGGATGCTAGATGGAGGAAGAATTTCTCTTTATCCTCGTCAATCATTTTCTCCATTATTTTATGGAATCTCTTGCTCTGTTTGAGTTTTTCATATTCTTCTTTAGTGATTTCATTCTCACAACCGGACTCAAATAAGGGACGATCGAACTTAGGTTCTTCTTCCTCATCCATATCTTCGAGCCTTTTGCCATTGTTATATTCCTCAATAGCCTCACTCTATATGCGAGTGTCACTATCCATTTGTGGGGAGTCTAGATTGAGTAGGGAATTATAAGATGTTTCCCCTTGAAAGTGTGGTTCTTTAGGAGGCACTTTTGATCCTTTAGATGTGTACTTGTTGCATCTTGCGTTAACCATGAAGTTGTTTCTCAACTTTGTCAATGTTCCCAATAGTGCAAGTGAGATTTTTAAACCGTTCAAGTGGGCGTGTCTAGGTAAAAGTAACTGTTTGTTGTTGGTGGATGTAAATGATTCTAGTGTCAGAGGGTCAGAATTCCTTGATTGTGAGCTGGGAGCCAAGTTGTTGGTAGAAAGCAGGTAGACCACACGTATTGAACCGATCATAAAAGACTAACTAAGCATGCAAGGTAGACGTTTGAATAAGTTTTGAAACTTCAACAGGGAGACTAGAAAAGACAAAAGGAACTAGCTAAAGAGCCAAAAGGGTATCCTAATCAACTGAGACTTTCTGAGAAACTATCTTGTAAATGGCCACTATCCTAGATGCGAGCTCCTAGATGCGAGCCTCTGATGACACCAAATGCGGGCCTAAATCCCTAGATGCGATTATGTGTTGACAAAATGTGAGGTAGTATATCAGATGCGATCCTAAATACTAGATGTGATACAAGACATACGGGATGCAATTTTTTGATGCCTCTGTCAGTTTTGATCAGTTCTGAAAAGTTTATTTTGGAAGTGCGTGAAGTTTGTCTGATTGTAGTTTGATTTCTGAGACCCGTTGGTGAGTGAAAAAAACATGTGTTTGAAGGTTTGAAGATTGTTGCTTGTTTGAAGGAGTTTATCTTTTTAGTGATTTTGCAAACACGTCAAACAAATTTGCATTGTTAGGAGGGTGAAACAGACACTCATCTTTTTCCTATTCTCTAGGTGGAGGATGAAAATCTTTGCTTGTTGACTCAGGTACACACTCAAATGCTAATCAAAATACAACCATCACCAATCACACAATGGCTCTAGTCACGATGCTGTATTAGCTGACTCCAAACATAAGTGAGGGCACGATATGACGAGTGTCTTAGGGAAATTACTTTTTGCCTTGCACAAAGATTATCACCCTTTTGGGGGTGAATTAGAAATTCTTTCAGTCGAAATTGTTGTAGATTATTGGGCAATCCATTCGAAACCGTTCCCCATGGAATTTCACAAGGAAAAATTGAGGCGTATAGCCCTATGAGTACCTGAATATATGTAGTCTCGCAAACAAGATTCAATCGGCTCCACTCTACATATATCCAAGCATGTTCAAGGAATGATGTCAAAATTCCATGCACAAAACTGGCTTTGTCTTCCGATGCTTTATCCTACGAGGAAGCAACTATTTATAGTGAGTTGGAAGGGTTGGCATAAAAATTGTCCTCACTTGGGTCATTCCTGAGAGATTTTTTCCTCAAATGGTAGGCCCTCTACTATTAAACATGCATACAAAGGATTGGCAAGCTTTGGATGTCTGGATTTCTGATTCTTCCGAAGAAGAAGAGCATACTCTCCTAATCTAAGTTGTTTTCTTCAAAAACAAAGTCAAGAAAAGTGGTTCTTTCCCTAAAGAAATGTTGTGCCTAATTTAGATGTTCCTATTTTAATGAAAACAAGATGCTCGAAAGTAGATTTGCCTTGTTCAATTAGCCACAATATTTAATGAGTTTGCTTGTTCAATTTCTGTGTCCCAAAAATGAATTAAACGGTTGAATTTTTTCTTTGAACGACAAGATTTAGTGATTTGTGTTGTTCATTTACTGATCCAAAAGAATTATACGATGTGATTTCTTATTCAGTTAACTCCAAATTCTATTAAACCCATAAACTAATGTGTGAGTTTCTGATTTTCCTTAAAAGGAAAAGAGCATAGTCCTCTAGTCAATTTAGTGATAGATTGGGAAATGTATCTTAGTGTTTGAAGAAAGTAAATAGAGGCCAAGATGGTGGTTGGAAACCTGAAAAACTAAGTTAGTATCTGTTATTTCAACTCCCACAAAAAAACCTTCAACAACAACCTGCAAACAATTGTTAGGCTGCAAAATATTAAAAACACAACTGGTCAAGATGTTAGAGTTAGGCAAACAAAGTGTGCAAATTTTCTAACTAGATGTGAGCCTAAAATAACTGAATGTGATATAGTATACCGTATGTGACCTTTCTTACCAGATGCAACAACATGCTCCCTAGATGCGAGCCTAAACTGAAAATGATCCGAGAAATCTCAGATGCGAGCCTCATTTTCTACGGTGTGAGGACATATCCCAGATGCGATCCAGAATGACCAGAAATGACCCTATAACAGAATCTTGTGCACGCAAATTAGTGAAAAATAGGTTCAAAATGAGGCCAAGTTGGAAATCAGGCCCCATGGTGGGCGCCAAAAATGTGTGTGTATATTTGTGCACCTGTTGCTTGTGACACAACACTTCAATAAGTCATTCTGTTAGTGATAAACAAGGGTTAATGAGCATATAAGACCCTAACATCGACCTATTGCTTTCTAACTAGGATGAGTGTAGAAAATAACATAATAGCCCTTAGATTATGCTAATACCAGTGACATAAACAACCTAGCATGAAAGATTTGAGTTAAAAACAACTATTTAACTATTTAAGCATGCATATTAGTCTAAAATGAGCATTATAACCATGTAAGAAAGTAACTATACGAGTGTGCATAAAGCTATGAAGGAATGGGTAGCATAACAATGCTTTGAGATTCCTTCAAAATCTTGGCATAACAACACTACTATTCAAAAATTGAGGCTTATTATGAGCTCCAAATCCCTTCAATTTATAGAGGAATGGGAGAGAGAGAGGGGAGACAAGGTTCATTAATGGAGCCCCTAAGGTCATTAATGAAGTGTAAGAGCCATTAATGCCTCGAGAATTAATGAGGGATGGGAAACAGGGAATATCCATTAATGGGTCATTAATGAAATTCATTTAAGAGGCATGGGAGGGAGTAAGGCTCAACTTGGCAAGTTGGTCCTTAGAGAAGTCATGCTTGAGAAAGTTGACTTTCTCACGTGGCTTGAGTTGTTAATCATTCCTTAATGGAATGTGACAACATTAGGAGGTGGGTTAGGATAGAATTAGAATTAGGATTAGATTAGCATGGGGGAAATAGGTTGAGATGGGTTAGAACCCAGGGTA
>MU227754.1:745100-759487 GCA_018584345.1 Thuja plicata
GGGGTTTATTTAATTCCTTTATAATTAAATACTATAGCCATGTTTGAATTTGATTTGATTTAATTGGTTTGAATTGATTTGAATTGTATGGCTATAATAGTTAATATAATTCAGTGATAAAAATCACTTAGGACATTAAATTTGATTTAAAAATGAATTATGCCAAAGTAACATTGTCATGACATAATTGGGGGTATGAACACACTTAGGGAAAATAGGGTCTATAGTTGGAACAAACCAAATTCAGGTGGTTACACATACCACTTATTGATCCATGGGTATGTATCCCCATAAATATGAATAAATGAGTGAGATAGTCATAAAGGAGGATGGGGAGGCAAGGAAAAGGAGGTCATAGGAGAGGCAGAGATGGAGGGAGGGGTCAAGGTGGTCAAGGGAGAGGAGATAGAGATGATGGGAGGATGGAGATGAGGGGGATGATGGAGGGGATGATAGAGGAGAAGGTGCAGTGGAAATAGGTATCATAGTGGGAGGAAAGGGGATATAAGGAGATATAGATGTTGGAGGAGAGTTTGTGGGAGGTGATGAGATGATGGAAGATGAGAAGAATGTGGATTTTATAGGGAGAAACTCAGAGGAGAGTAGTTATAGAATTGATGATTCCAACTCAGCGGAGGAGGAGGATGATGCAAAGATGGAGGATAATGTTGTAGGTGGAGATGATGAGATGGAGGAGGAGGAGGAGGGATTTTAGGGTGAGGTTCTACATGAGGTAGCCATTTGTCATGATGTTATATAGATATCAGAGACATGGGTGTTGATAGATCAAATGGTGACAATGAGGGATCACATTTGATCTCTGTAGGAAAGGGTTGAGGCTATAGAGGATAGGGCACATGCAACAGGGGAGAGGGAAGTAGCAGTGGAGGGGAGGGCCATAGCATTAGAGTCAGAGCATCACTGGTTATTTGGGAAAGCTAGTGTGTTGGAGGGAAGGATAGGAATATTGGAGGAAGATGGATGAGGCTTTAGCGATGAAATAGATGGATGATACCTAAGATAGACAAGCAGAGCATTAGACATGAGATATGATTAATGACATATAAAATATTCCATCAAGGAGACCTATATGCAAGCAAGGGAGGCAGTGCGAGAGATACAATATTGGTGTGGTCATTATGAGAGTGTGCTCCCTCCCGAGTAGAGAGCCCCTAGTTATATTGCATCTCAGAGATCATAGAGATCACATAGTAGTGGGGATATAGTACAACCTTCAATGCCACCAAGAACAGATGCGAGTACAATTGTTTTTTTATCTTGACGTGGGAACTTGGACAAATTCCCATCCTAGGGCCATTTAATTAGAGGGCATAGGGAAAACCAATTGATTTTTCCTCATATTATAGACATTTGTTTGCATATATCTTGCGAGCTCTGCTAACTAGACATTATGAACACACACACACACACACACACACACACACACACACACACACATATATGGTATGCTATTTTGGTGGGAGCATATGTTATGTTTTCTATTTTATGAATATGATGTTGATGATGATGTTATGCAATGACACTTTTTATGCCTATGTATAAAATGCTTATGTTGTTTCTATATGATTTATGAGACATTTTTGTGGATTACCATATGTAATGCACTTAATGAAATGTAATAGAGTATTCTTTTATTCTTTCTATGCATATTTTGGATGTATATGATGTTATGCAATGCAACTTCTATATGATTATGCTTATATACTATGTACTAACATGCTTATGTAGGATGCATTGTTTTTTGGTATGTCAAAATATTGGATCATGATGACTATGAAGACTAACAAAACAAATGTTAGTGACTGAAAGATAGGATGTAAATGACATGAATAGGTTAAAAATGGACTAAGTGGAAATGAACCGACATTGAAACTCAGAATTCATTAATACCAAATTCTTTGAAATCTTTAGACATTGAACAATTTTTTTTCATCATTGAGCCACTTTTATTTATAAAAATGGGTATTTTCCACATCAAGATATTAACATATCAAGATAGGATGTTCCCTTTTCATGTAAAAAGCACTTAGAACAAACAAGGAATTTTGGCCATTCCATCTAAGGGTATGGGTATTAAGGGTCGAGGTATGTGTTGCGATAATCACAAGCATTGTTATTCTTTGTAATTTTTCTACATTTGATACTTTTCTCATATGTGACATGCCTATCATAGACACCCAAAATACATTTCCTCAGACTTCAAGAAAAACACCCAAAAAATAATAGACAAATAAAAATAAATCCATGAACCATCTTGACATCTCTAATCACTTGTGGGTATCCTAGAGATGCATAGGAAAATTAATTGCAAAAATCAAAATAAGATAAGACTAACTTGGATAATAAGTCAACATCCATTCTGATTTTGTGTCTATGTTATGTGTTTGTTTGACAATGGCATTGATGGTGATAGTGATGTCTGGTTTTAGAGGTACTACATATGAGAATGACTTGTCTATTTTTTAGTATATTCGTCCTCTGTAGAAGAAATAATGACCATATGACAAAAGGATTGATTATAATTTGACTGATTGATAAGACAATGTGATCAGTTTGATTGAGGACCAATTTATAAGTTTGTCAGTTAATGCACGATTTTGTGAAGCTTAGACTTGCTATGTTTGGTGTCCATTCAATGTCTGTTGATGGAAAATGAATTTTTTATTAATGATGGACAATTGATAAATGAAATTTTATTGTAGGATTTTTTTATGTTTTGAAGATTTTTATGGAGATTTTTTGGGACATTTTCTCAATTTTTAAGATTATTTTGAGGACATTTCTCATTTGTTTTTGGGTTTTTTGGATATTTTCTCATTTTTGTTTATTTGTTTACTTATTTTATTTTTCAGGACATTTTAGGATCATGACATATTACTTGCTCCTAGTTAGGACTTAAGGCAATTTATTATGGGACTGCAAAGGTAGACTGACGCGTGGTAACGTAGGAAACATGACTGACAAGGATGACTGATGAATTCCAAGCCACCAGTAGTAAACCAAGGCTATTATTGTAGGAATACATAATGTATGACAAATGGATTATAACAAATGCCTTACCCAATGTGAAGGAAAATAGTGGAGAGAAAGTCTTTACACATTGCATCAGATTAACCTGTTTTCACCCTAGTACTTGCCCAAGGCGCCATTGAGGTGGTTTTCACCATAGGATGAATTATTTGTCTTTATTTCTTTTTTTGGTGTCACACAAATGCCTGTTTGCCAGGTTTTCATGAAGGTGACAATTTGTTTATATATTTTTTTGTATTTTTTTATTTTTATTATAAATTTTTGGGATATTTTTAAAAGTAATACTCTTAGAGTTATGTGTAAAACTTGTGTAGATGCAATCTATTTATAGGGTTTGGAAAAGGTTTCCCATTTGATGTAGACAATTGGTAAGAACCTAGCCAGTAAACTATCATCATGACATAAGGACCTAGCTAGTTAGACTCAAACTTTCTGGATTTTTCTCTGTCAACCAAGTTTCTTTGATTTTCCATTAGTACCAAGTCTCATATTTAAAAGAATCTTACCTGGACCTTCTTACTATAACTTCTGCAGAGATGGTTTTGATGAGCCTACAAATTATTCAAGGAATTCTATCGCTTCTCATCAATTACCTCTAACTCATGCAACTGAGATACATGATAATCTTCATTATTGATAATATTTTGTAGTGATACTCGCAATGAAGTTAAGTGGACCTCAATTGGATAAATGGCTTCTACTCCATAGACTAAGGAATATGGTGTGGCAATAGTTGGTGTGTGAAAGCTAGTTTGATAGGCCCATAAGGTGGGATTAAGCTAGATGTGTTAGTCACAGCCAGTGTCATTGGCAATATTTTTAAGGATTATCAATAGGGTTTTGTTAGACACCTCATCTTGAATATATTACTTTATGGATAGTATCATGAGGAAAAGAATTGTTGCATGTGGAATTTCTCACAAAGTTCACAAAAAGTTGATTTTTAAAGGGAGTACTATTACCTGTGATGATGGTTTGGGGTATTCCATACCAATATATAATGTAATTTAGAATAAACTTGGATATTTGTTTACCGGTTATGTAGGTTATTGGTACGGCTTCAATCCACTTTGTAAAACACTCAATGAAGGTGATAATGTATTTATTAACATTTCTTGAGGTAGGGTGTATCTTACCAATGATATCAAGTCCCTATTGTGAGAAAGGTCAAAGTGACATGAGGGATTGCAGCTCCTATACTGGCACAAGAATTAGATCTCCATGTATGTGAAATTTTTGACATTTATGAACAAACGTGTATGCATATTTCTCCATAGTAGGTCAATAATACCAAACTCTAAGGAGTTTCTTGGATAGGGCCAGACCACTAGAGTGGGAACCACAAATACCTTCATGGACCTCTCTTAAATTTGTTTGTGCCTCATCAAAGTCAAGACATCTGAGGATTGTACAATGTAGAATTTTCCATATAGGGTATCGATAATGATAACATATCAAGAGGCTTGTCTATGCAACACCCCCACTAGGGCAGCCGAGAGGAAAAATCAAATCTAAGGAAATGGTAAATAAATTTTTTATTAAAATGGATAATACAACTAACATTATACATACAATTGCATGATACGAGAACTAATGTAATATACATATCATTAATTGCAACATGAGAACTAAAAACTAGTCAAAAAATAAGGTCCTCTTAGGTTCCTTGATGTCACTACTAGAAACACATATCATACATGATTAAGACATTTAGGAAACCATGAATCTATGAATAAGTTTACAATATGAAATAATTCATTTAAATATTGCAACCAGATAACATATAGTCACGTGGTCAAAATCAAGGTCAAACATACTTATCCACTTCTATCATTTCATTACATATAATCACTAAAACATGTCCACATATACATATTACAAACAAATCCTCAAGGAGATACAATAGTAAATCAGTACAATAGATGGAAGATACATATCATGATGCAATGTACAATAATCATCTAGCCGCATGATATAGTAAACTACAGAGAAGTAGCATGTCCATCCAAGAATCTCCCAAACAACTTTGAAAACTCGATGGGAAAAAACTATTTGCCACCCAACCACATATAGTCCTAAGGCCCACTCCCTCCAAGCTAGGAGATATACATACACCACACAATCAACACAAGGAATCCAAGGATAAAAAGGGGATTCACAGGGTTATATAATAGGGAGACACAAGATACCAATGGTAACCACAAAGCTAAATGGATGGAATGGTAGGACACATGTAGGAGAGCATCATCACATAGTCCTCCACTATCTTTGGTTATCCTGACATGTCTCTCTAGACCCCGACCCCTAGGTGAGAATTCATGTGGAAGCGACATTCCTTTTGTGAGGACAAGGAATTAATTCACTAGATCAATGCCCCACACATGGCTATGCCTTCTCGATCCATCCTTAGTCTTTACAAGCACTCAAGGCCATGGTAAGGTATCTCATTTATCTTGATTAATGTGTAACCCAACCAAGTTCATTTTAATTTAGTTATAACTTTATTATCTACCCATAATGGGTCACCTTCACAGCTAGCCACTTAGGGCCCCAACCCCCATTTCAAGCCACTCTACTAACCATGCTCCTAGAAAACTACTCCTATGATCCAAACTGAAAATGAAAATAAAATATCACAATTTAAATAACCATAAAGAGATCCTAAAAAATGATACATTTTTAATGAAACTCGAAAAGAAGAGTTTGGAGTATAACTTGAAATCATCCATAGGATCCATATATGTCATCATAACTAGAGGGACATCCAAGACAATTCATAAAAGCCTCATGTTGGGAATCTCATAGGAATATCTCTAGATTCCAAAACATAAACCATAACCAAATGTCACATAATTCATGCATAAGTCCCATTTGTATCCAATTGTCACTAACATAATATAATCATCATAAAAAAGAAGTTCAATCTAAGAACAAAATAACCAAGAATAGATTCAACCCTTCTGTGACCTCAATTACACAGTTAGGCCTCAAACCAACATGTTACAATAAAACATGAAACACAAATCATATGAGATCATGACACATTAACACTCAAGTAATAAGAAGAAATAATCATCATAACAAATCCCTAGCCTCTAGTAATAAAAGGAAGAGTTTGAAAACCACATTACAACACCACTACCATCCTATTAAGAAAATAACCATGGCTATAATAGATCAATACACACGTCCAATCATCACCCATTCAACAAGAATTATCAATAGATATTGTAACATACTTAAAAACTATTAACATCAAATATAGGTTACAACCCTAGGTTTAAATATTGAATATAAATGAATAATAATAAGAGTCTCTATATGTAATTATAAGGGTTCCATAGATAAATAGAACTTGGTATTAAGATTCTATCATTTTCCTAAAAGATATTTACATTTACATATTTCTAATAGAGCAAAACTTAACAACAACGCCAACTAGTAAAAATGTAGCCTACACTAGACCAACCCCACATTCAATACAAGGTAAGATCTCCATTTGAAAAAGTGTTATTAATTACTAGTTCCTACCCTTTAATCCCATATATTATATCTTCAAATTCCTAAAAAAAAATTATTTCATATGATTAAATATTAACTAATTAATGACAAGGCATAATAACTATAATGATATAGTTAACCAATATCTACTTTAATTATGTTTTTCTTTAACATTTTCTACATATTGATGAGATACCATCTTTAAAACAATCACGAAGTAATCATAATATCTAACGGATATTCAAGGTTCTTTCTCTAAATAAAACATATAAAATTATGATATCTCCTTCTAAATTCTGACTACAATTTCAATTTTTAGTAAAACTATAATATTATCATGGAGTCATTAGTGGATAGTGGATAGGGTGTGGAGGCTCACCCAAAATGGCAAGAAAATTTGAGTAGTAAGTTAAGAATACAAATGTGATCTCAAAAGATAACTATTGCATCAAACGATAAGATAAAACATATCAATTTAATATAGGTTCTAAGAGAATCATTTTTGAGGCCAACATAATAATATTCTTATCATGATTCCTTAAATAATTTGAAACTACTTCCTTACAAACTTAAGACCCTAGATCTTATCATCAATTAAGATTGGTCTACACAACCATAAAATTACTTTAGAGTGCTCCCAACTTAAATACATATAGTCCTTATTACTTCATATATATACTCCAAGAGGAAAAATACTAAATTTTTCATAATCCAATATATAAGAATCTTGAGGAATAAGACCTGAGCATAAATAACCAAAGTAGGGCTCGAGATGAAAAGTTGTTATGCCTATAATCTAAAACGTTAGAACTGGAGTATTATTAAGACAAGATGACAAACCACAAGAAAAAATAAAATGTGCACACGAGGAGAGTATTACATCCCCCTAGAACTCCTTGAAGTCAAATAGAAATAATAACAATAATATTTTAATAACTAATAAAATCCTATAATAAATATCATATCAAGTCAAAAATACCTAACACAAGAGATCACAAGATGCCCAAAGGTCGAATAATCATAAGATTAGCATAAGCGCCACAAACTACCACTAGCTCACCAAAATGCAATGATCAAAAGACGTCAAGAAAATAAAATAATAAATAATAGCCTCACATGCCAAGCATACACATAGGTTCAATGAGGATTCGGTGATGTCTACCCAACAACCTGAATTAGTGACACAAGAAGGATGACGGTTGGGATGAGTCTAAAAGGATTGAGCCTTATGCTATCTCCATCAACAACTTCCATTGAGTAAAGACACACTCAATCCTGCCAATTCAGGGGAGACGATGCCTGATACATGCAAGTCTGCATCATCAATACAAAGCATGAACATATACATATATATCATAAAAATAGTAACAAAACATTGAAAAAAGTTGAGACATTGTGTGGAGCTCACAAATGAGTAACTATGACTTTGTTGATCTCCACACAAAAACTCCAAACAGAATCAACATAACACAATAACATAACCATATGAGTAATCTAACATCAACAAGGTTAGTATAATAGTAAATCCTTAAACATTCATATAATCATCAACATATGACATGAAGAAAATATGAGTATTGTTATGAAACCATCATAATATTCACCACAAGACATCATAATGAATGACATTGATATTAATCACTTTTAGAATCCATACATCAATTTAGAATCATCTTCTAAAAATGGTCAAGCAATCACGTAATAAATACCAAATTCAAAAGTACATTCCTATCACAAGAAAATTTTACTTTATTCTACAATATGCAAACCAAAAATCTTTCTTTCTAAGCAATCAGGAATCCAACAATTCAACATATTCTTTAGTGTAAAGAAGATTCTACAGAAATATTAACCATCAAAATACAAAAACCATCCATATTCCTTAAATTAGGACAATAATATACCTAATTTTTTACTTTACAACCTTCCAACTCTACACAGTCCAAGTATGAAACCATAAACATATCCTTCTTTCCACAAGAACACATATGGTAAATACACCAACTTGCACAACGCGGGGTTATACCTTCATTTATTCGATTAAAGTATCAACATATAATACCTAATTCTTCTTAGAACATCAACTTTCTATTAAATTTTTTACTTGCAAGAAACAATAACCATAATTATAAGGATATATAACACCTTTGCATTTATCAAGACATAATAATTTATATAATACAAAATGCAATGATTTCTTCTAATTCTAATATGAAATAATGAACAAAGCGAGGTACACATTCTACTAACATCCCAAAGTAAAATATCAAGACAACACATCTCAAGGCTCAAGAGTGACATGCCACATGGATTCATGATTCCCTAAATCAGTTTCCTCGCATACACTCACCAAGTTCACATTATACATTCTTGGCAAGGAAACACATCATGACACAAGACTAGTCTTTGAAAAACACCAAGATGAAATTGGCTTAGCCACCATAGTTTAAAAATGGAAGAAATTAAGTTATCCATTTCAACAATAAATAAGATAAATTCAATGAATCACAACAATAAATAAAATTAAAAATGAATCTCACAAGTTGTGGCTAAACCATCACAAACAAGAATAAATAAGTAGTTAGTCTACACACTCAAAGATAAAAAAACAACATAAATTGGCACATTATATCATTATGCGGATAGAAGCTATCCGCCCAATGAGGAAGAGGAACCATTTATCGAGATGCTAAAATAAGTGGGTTTCACAACACTCAAGACATGCCAAAACTATGAGAAATTAATCACCACAAGGGGTTAGCCATTCTAAGACAAGGACAAGAAAAGATAAAAATGACTCAAAATAACATTGAGAACACACAATGAGCTCGTGAGATAGACATAAGGTCCTATAGCACAAAATTAACACAACTAAGAGTCAAGACAACAAGCAAGCCAAGAAGAACAAAGAGGATTCACAAGCTTATACAACAGGGAAACACAATATACCAGAGGAAACCAGAAAGATAAATAGAGGGAATGCTAATACATATGTAGGAGAGTGTCATAACATAGTTATACATTATCATGGGTTATCCTAGCATGTCTCCCCAGACCCCATACACCATTGAGAACTCATGTGGTATCAACATTCCTTTTGTGAGGTCAAGGAAGCTGATTTTCCAGATCAGCACCCCATAAATGTGTTAGGATCAAGAAAAACTGAGAGGGGGGGAGGGTGAGTTAGTGTTGTAGTATTTTTATTCAACTTTAAGAAATTCAAACTTAACCATTCAATAACTGAAATGAAGATAACTTAAGCATAAAGTAAATAACCAATAACACAATGATTTGCTCATGAGGAAACCTTGTTAAGGGAAAACCCCGATGGGATGGTACCCAGAAATTATGCACTAAGAGTATAATGTCCCTGTTAGGAGACCTAGCCTTGTTAGGAGCTTAATATTACATTTAGTACAAATCCCTGTTAAAGAATGCAAACCCTATTAGGGGTAATACAAGGATCTCACTACTCTTACAACACAAAATTGTCTCTTTACAATTACAAAAGATGAACTATATAAGCATCTGCTATGCTAAAGTAGTTCCAGTTATAGCGCGCACTATCCTCTACATTATTTTGACATCACAATGCATTCACACACAACTTCTCCATCTCCACATCTCAAAAACATATCTACTTATATACTCGATCTCATAATATGTCTAGTCCACTCAAAATTGGATCACCAAATGTGTCCAACATATAAACAAAGAGAAAATAAAAAATAGGCGATCACACATCCATTAAGATGGGATGGGACATGACCTAAATCCAAAATAGAACTTCTGGAATCCACACATTACTTCCTCAATCATCATGACCTTTCATCTGCCCTGCTTTATTGCTATACTATCTTCGCATGCCAAGAACATGTTGTAACTCTCTCCATACAACTCCAAAATATAAGCGATGATAACTGAAGCCACACAACACTCCATACTACCTTCATCTAAGTGTGTAGGACTTAACTCTCCATATACTATGCTCACAAGGAAAAAAACTATGCAACCGTATCAAGGAGACTCCTTGTGGACTTAGTTATTTTTCAAGACTAGATACCCAAAAATGAACTATACTCCAAGCAACCATACTAGTAAGTAGTGTTTCCATAAATAAATACATATATGCTATACATTCTTGGCCACTTGCCAAAAATCTCCTGCTTTGGCATTGATGGAAACACTTAGTGAAAAATGACTAAGTGCCCAATACCAAACTACTGTCTATACACCGCTTATACATTTCTTTATAATTTTTTCACAACTATAACTCCCCCTTTGACATCAATCTCAAAGAAAATCTATGTTACCCTGAGTTTCTAGGATGGGGGGACGGGAAAATGAGGAAACAGGTTTTCGGGACATTTCTTTATTGGCCGGAGTAGGGGATGACTACACACACACACATATTCAAATATATTCATAAATTTTAGAATTGCATAACATTGTTACATTCATCATAGGAACATAATTTAAAATTGTCAATTTCATTCATCAAATCACCGTAGAACATAGCATCAAATCAAATCATCATCTAAGAATACTAAAGTCTAAGAATACGAACATAGGATGATATCAAATGAATAAATCTACTTCTAGATATTGAATGAACCAATCTGCCATTGATATGTTTAGACTTTAGAGCCCTTGCTTGTGGTTTTTGGAGAAGAATTATATTTATTGTAGCAAATCGTTCCTAGACAGGCAGTAGCCATCTTGTTTGGGTAGTAATCAGCTACAACAGTATATTTTTTGGTGCTTATTTATGCTATCAGAGCATTATCAAAGTTGGAAATGATTTGAGTATTCCTCAACTCAGCAGAAGTCATTTCCAGGTCTGCAATATGAAAATCAAATAGAATTCTAATTTACAATCATTTTCAAGTCTGGTTTTTTGAACAAAGGATTGAATTTTCAGTCATAGTTGGATGCTAAGTTTGTAATAACTTACAAAAAAATAAACTTTCAACATACGTTATGTTAAACATTACATATTTTATTATTTTAATAACTTTGAATGTGTGGGGCCTGCTAATGGGAAAAATATTTCCATTTATTAATTTTTTTTGAATTAAATTTTATTTTAAACTTAGAAACTTGAAGCAATCCCCGGGACGGATGGAAAATGACTAAACAGTCCTCAAGATGGTCAATTCTAGCTAGAAACACGTTGATCATTTCTGAAGTTTCGGGGATGCATTTTTTATTTTCTTGCTTGGGTGGGGATGGCTTGGAAAAATTTATGGTCATCCCCAAGTCTTTGAATTGGGGACGGTTTCCAAAACTAGGGGCTTAGGACCAGAAATGCGTCCCCGAGTAACATAAAACAAAATGTATCTATATACAAGGGAAAAAATTAGGACTTCTCATGAAAAACTTACACCATGCAAAGTATATCTTGGAAGGAGGTTTTCAAGACCCTTTCATATGCTTCCCATGCCATCTTTAAGGTCTGACCAAACTGGATTAAACCATTCAAAGAAAAGGATGAGATCTCAACATCATTTAGTACTGTAGGCATAGATCCATCAAGAGATGTCTTCGCTATCTCCATGTCCTCAAGGTGCTTCTCCAAAATTGATAGTTTAGGAGTAATCAAACTCCTCAACTCACCAAATCTTCCCAACACCGTTGATTTCTCAGTTTGTAGCACACTGATTTTTTCCAATAGTTTGGAAACTTCCTTATCCAACTCAGTAACTAATTTTGGGGAGGACCCACAATTATTCACCAAGTTATCCAATGTATTCTCATTAGTGTGAATTATGTACACCACATTCTGCACAAGCCTAGAAGGATTTATGCAATAGTTGTATATATTCTTCCCATTGTCAATGAAAGTCCTAATTCTATATATATTGGTATCTAATATGCCTATATCCCACTTTATTGACTTGCATACCTCTTCTAACTTCTTCACCATGTATCCCTTCTCAACCTTCATAGCTATGGCCTTCTCCAAAGAAGTGAAGTGCATATCAAAGTCATCAAGACCTTTGCCCAAATTGTCTGCTACATCATTACCTTGGAAGGTGAAAGGTATAGGTAAAATTTTATTAATTCAGTCCACTTCCCTATCCCTTCTTCTTAGTTTTATGCTCAGATCTTTCCATCAACATTGTTTCTATAGCTTTATTGGTTTCATTTGCAACATCCTCATATTTTTTTCCCATTACCTTTATCAATATTTTCTTCATTATCAATAGGGGGCTTAATATCTTTCATTATCTTATTGTTCTCATCATGTGAAACAATAGGTAGCATATCTTCTATGGCTTTCTCTCTTATCTTTTCATCTTATTTAAGTGTTATCTATTTTCTTACTTCTAATTTATCATATAAGTCCTTAGGAATACTGCCTTCTAGCTCAAGAATATTGTTCATAGATACTTGCATATGATTTATAACTATATCTTCAATCAGGATTTTTTTTTATCATATCTATCAAAGTATCTAGTTTGTTGATTGATCTTACCTTGTTCAATGATTATTTTTCTTAACACCTTAATTCAGGTTTCTATAGTTTCATTTCCATGGGTTTTTCAACTATCATCATAGTTTCCTTTTTTCTCTTTATTCTCTTCAATCTTATTCTCTTCTTTCTTCTACTTCTTAGGAGGTGATTCTTGTTTAGGTTTAAAGGACTTGATTGTCCTCATAGTAGTCTCTACTGCTCCCTTAACCACAAGTGTCCTCTATGATGATCTTCTATGTGGATTAGGAGTTGTTTCAGGTACAACGACCAAAGCTAGAGGTGGGTCTAACACTTTAATAATCTCAACAATAGGTAGGGGTGCAATATCTAAGCTTGCCAGACCATAGGACCTCTCTGCAGATTTATTTCTCCACTCAGACTTCTTAACCTTGCTAATTCCTTGTTTCTCAACTATGTTTTCAATAAGTTTTTCTATCTTCCTCTTCCCGTTACCTCTAGTCAGCTCTTCCTTGACTTTAGATAAATTCTCCTCATAAGTACCCCATCTCTCCTCACTCGAATAAGTATTAAGAAATAATAGATGATCAACTTGTAGTGGTGTAGGAGAACCCATAGGTTTTTTTGGCTATCTAGTTAGTTAAGTTGAGTGTGTGTGCCTTATGGAATTTTTGTTTATAATAAGCTTGAGTCAAGCTGAAGGTCATGTTGACCATAGCATGGTTGAGTTAGGATGTGTTCAGTTTAAGTTTTTGGACCTTTTGGGAAGTGTAGTTGGGGCTATTAAGTTGTAAAGCCTCCAAATTGGCACATGTGGGTAAAAGCACAATAATTTGTCACCCTTTTACAAAGGAAAAGGACAACAAAATCAAAGTTGTTTAGCTTCAATAGTATAAAAGTGACATTTATGTTTGGAATTTGAAGATGATGTGAACTAATAAAATATTTTAAAATGGATTAAGTTTATGATTAATATTTTTAATATTTTTTTTGAATAAGTTTTGATTTTTTTTTTAATGTTTAAATATGATTTTTCAGTTGCAGAAACATGCTGAAAATTAGGGGTCTAGTTCCCGCCAAAACATTATATGTAAATAAACACTTTTTCTCCTAATTTCAAAATATGTTATAGATGACATATATAGTTACTGCATGAAGAAATAAAAATTGGTTTGTGACCTATATTTTCTCTTTTATAACAATTCAAAGTCCAACTCACCTGAAATCGACAATTTTCATCTCCCGCCATATTTTTCATAACAAATATATCCAAATCAAAAAAAGAAATATATATTCTTGAAGAGGAATCTCTCTTCTAGTGCACCATATGTTTTTCAAATTTATTTAATATGTTTTACTATTTTTTTCTTTCTCCAAATCAACATCTCCTTGACTGTTA
>MU227754.1:759592-785302 GCA_018584345.1 Thuja plicata
ATTTTATTTCTACGGTAATTGGCCTCAAAGTGGTATAAAACATGCATTTAATAGACATTTCCAATTGGAAAAGTTAAAAACCTTATCTAACTTAACTATAATGAATCTAGCTAGACCATATGTTTGTCCAAAATTACTTTTTAGTTAGAAATACTAAAATTTAGTTGTGCTGATAAGTTGTCCTAAAAGGTGACAGATTATTGTGCTTTTACCCATGTATCATGATGATACCATCATAAGGTCAGTAGGGTCTAAGGTAGGTTAGAATCATGTTTCTACCCTTATTTGGGTCTTTGGTGAAGTTTAGTGAAAATTTGAAGCATTTTGGTATAGTTTACAAGAAATAGGAAAAAGTTGTCAAAGTTGCATTTTGCAACTTTGTAATGTTGCCCCGACAACATTTGCAAGTTTGGAAAACACATTCAAAAGGTGCCCTAAGGGGTTGATAACTACTTCACCACCCTATATAAGGGGAACTTTGACTTTTTAGCAAGGTTGGTTGCCACTGTACGGACCTACATTTTTGAATTCAAGAAAGCATATGTGACTGTGTGTGTAATGTTGTTATTTTTGCATTACAGTAATATTTTAATGGATTTGTTTTGGCACTACAATGAGTGCATGATTTAGGGTAGTTGGTCTTTGAATTCTATGTGGTAGTAGATAGTCTTTTATTTTTATTTTTATACACTTGTTGTAAATAATTTGTGTTCTATACTGTTGCCGGTCTATTCCAAATAGATTTTGATAATGGAGTCATAACTCCTTTTCCCACTGTGGCATTTGTTTGGTTCCTTCAGATTTGGAAGATGAATCCTTGTACATTATTGGTGCAAGATCTCAGGCCTTGGAAAACAAGAGAGATATTTTTGTAGTGATGCCCTAGGCGATCCATAGGTGCACGGCTAGGGAATACAGTGAACTACAGAAGCATTATGAGTGATTGAATGCATTGGTTGCTTCAATATGAGCATGTGGAGAGGAGGATGTGTGTGTAAGGGAGCCACATGTATAAGGATAAGTTATGGTGAATATTTCTTCGAGGTGAAAGAACAAACCCTTGTGGATGTTCTCAAAATTCTTTGAAACCCTTGATTTTAGGCTTGATTATAGCAACCCACTGTATAGATATTTTGGAGAAGTAAAACCTAATAAATATTTAGGGTCTTCCAAAAGGGTTTTAGGATCGGGACCTTGATTTCCATATTGCTAAGAATATTTTGGAGTTATGGGCCAAAAGGTGTGTAATTAGGCCTAATTCCTTGTAGCCCTAAGAAGACCCTAGGAGAAGATAGGGTTAGAGAGCAAGATTTTTCATTACATCATATTGGTATCAGAGAAAGTTAAAGATTTGGGATTCGGTTTATGTCTCTATATACTAGCAAATCAGTAGGGAAAATAATTATGGTGAATAATGCAAATTTAGCTAAGGAAATGGGTGAGAAAAAGGAGAAAAATAGACTCCTTGAAGAAGCCCTAGATGAAATGAGAGTAAAACTACAAGAAGTTGTTGATGGAGCCAGAGATAAAGGAAAAAAAAGTGAAAGTAGTGACAGAGGTAAAAAGAAGATTGATGAGGAAGATATCATCCCTAAACTAGACCCTCCATTGAATGAGGAACCATTCTTGAAATCCATCAAGGCACTAGAAGGTGTACCACTATTTAGTGGGAAAATGGACATTGAGGTAGTGATGGAGTGGATTGAGGGGATGGAAAACCATTTTGAGTGTGAAGGTGTTATAGAGGCACAAAAACTCAAGGTTGAAAAGTCAAGGCTAAGAGGATCAACATTGACATGGTGGAAGTACCTGCAAGATGAAAGAGTTAGAATGGGTAAAAAACCTATAGCTAACTGGAAATCCATGGTGACTAAAGTGAAAGAAAATTATCTGCCAAAAGACTATGAAATATAACTTGATAGAAAGAGACAAGGTCTAAAGTAAAAGATTTGGATGTGGCCTCTTATACAGAGGAGTTTTAGAAATTATGTCTCAGAAAAAAAGATTCAAGAAGAGGAATCTATCAAGGTAGCAAGATACTTGGGTGGTCTAAAATGGAACATCCAAGAGGAGATACATTTATGGACTCCAAATACTATTTAGAAGTGCCACCAATTAGCTCTTAAGGTGGAAGAAAGGAAAAAGAAGAAAGGAGACTCTAATGTCAAAGGAAGAGGTAGAGGAAGAAACCAAGGGGGTCATACAGGTGGTTATCAAGGCAGAGGTAATGAACAAAGAATCCAAGGAGAGTCCAAGTTGACAGAGAATGGTAGTAAAACTACTCCAAGAGGGGGTTATACCAGAGGTAGAGGTACTCAAGGATGATCTAGTAGAGGAAGGGGTTCAAGAAGAAGAAACTCATACTTTGCAAGTATGAAATGTTATAACCGTGATCAATTGGGTCACCCAACCTATAGATTCCCTGATAAGCCTACCTCATCAAACAATGGTAAGAGCATTGCATATGCTTAGGAAGATAAAACAAGTGTTAAGACACCTAAGGTTGATCACATTGAGTTAGAGATGGGAGAAAACCTAATGTTTAGAATAATTCTGATTAGGTATCTAGACAAGGATGAACCTAAGCATAAGAGAGCTTTGTTTAGAGTGAGATGTAAAATTCTTGTAGAAGTTTGCAAAGTGATTGTGGATTCAGGCTCCACAGACAATATTATATCAGAGGAAGCTATAAAAAAGCTCAAATTGACAAAGATACCTCATGTCAATCCATACAAAGTGACATGGTTGAACAAAGGATAGAGTGTATTCGTGAATGAGAAAACTTGGGTGGAGTTCTCTATTGCAGGGTATAAAGACAAGTTGCTTTGTGATGTTTTTCCTATGGATGCATGTCATCTGCTATTGGGTAGGCCTTGGAAATATGATAGGGGTGTAGTGTATGATGGAAAGGATAATTCCATATATTTCAAGAAAGATAGCAGAACTTTCAAGATTCAGTCCTTATTGGAGGAAGATGAGTCACAACCCAAGACCCCTAGTATCTTATTGAGTAGTAGAAAGGAGTTCATCAAAATCCTTAGAGATGAAGGAAGTGAAGGGTATGCCATCTTTCTCAAGCCTAAGGAGGAAGAGAAGCCTAAACAAGAGCCTTTTCCATCAGAATTCCAAGAGTTACTCAAAAAGTACAAATATATAGTCAGTGATGGTACTCCTGCAACTTTACCTCCTAGAAGAATGATAAGTCATCAAATTGAATTTTTACCTGGTGCATCATTGCCAATTAAGGAATCTTATAAGCTTACCCTAGATCAGAACCTAGAAGTGGCTAGACAAGTGTAGGAGCTATTAGACCAAGGACTAATCAAGAAGAGCATCAATCCATGCATCGTACCTGTGGTGTTAGCATCCAAGAAAAGTGGTAAGTGGAGACTTTGTACTAACTCTAGGGCAATTAATAGGATTACAATTAGATATAGATTTCCTATTCCTAGAGTTGAGGATTTGATGGAATGTCTTGGAGGGGAAATGTAATTCACTAAATTGGACCTCAAAAGTGGGTACCACCAGATTAGAATCAAAGATGGGGATGGATAGAAGACAACTTTTAAGACTATTGATGGGTTGTATGAGTGGAGAGTTATGCCATTTGGACTCTTAAATGCCTCTATCACATTCATGAGGCTCATGAATGAAGTGCTTAAGGATTTCATAGGGATATTTATGGTAGTGTATGTAGATGATATAATCATCTTTAGTAAGACAATAGAGGAGCATTTGAAGCATGTGGAGATGGTACTCAAATGGTTGCAAGAAGAGAAGTTATCAATCAATCTAGAGAAGTGTGAGTTATTTAAACAAGAGCTTGTGTATTTGGGGTTTTTGTATCCCAAGGTTCATATCAGATGGACCCAAGCAAGGTGGAAGCTATTCTAAATCAGCCTATACCAACCACAAGGACATAGGTAAGGAGATTTCATGGGTTAGCTCAGTTTTAGAGAAATTTTATAAGGGATTTCAGTTGTTTTTGTGCACCAATGCTAGACACCATCAAGGGTGGTCTAAAGAATAATTTTAGATGGACTTCTGAAGTAGGAAAAGCATTTGAAAAGTTGAAGGAGCAAGTATCAATACAACCTATCCTTAGACTCCCTAGTTTTGACAACTTGTTTACTTTAAAGTGTGATGCAAATGGAATGTCAATAGGGGGTGTATTATGTCAAGAAGGTAGGCCAGTAGCCTTCAGGGATTTTTTAGTGCTAATTATTCTCCAATTGGTGAATATGTCCCGTCGGGCGTATAGAAATTGGCAAAAAAATGCTTAGTATACTGGTTGACCGGTTCACCCATATTTTATAAAAGATACATATATTGGTCAGGTTGTTTGCCACTATTTGCACATAATTTCACTATGGTAGTCAGGTTTTTCGCCCATTTTTCTATTGTATATTTTACTATTATGTGCCATGGATTAAGGAAGGGTGTATTTATCAAGGATCACCATTCACCAAAGGCCCATTGTCCCAAGTGAAAGTTTTATTTGCACTAGGACCTAATTCACCATGCATCATAAATAATTGTGTCCCAAATTCATGCCCTATTCGCCTAGTCAATTAATTTAAATTATACGGGGTTTTCCAAATATTAGTTGTTATCATATGCAATTGTCGGCCCCTTCACCAAAATTTAAAATAAGCATTTGTATGTAAGGATAGTTTCAAGAGATTTAGCAGTAAAAAAATTTAGTTTATTCTGAGCTCACAATTGCGATCTGTAGCAAATGGGAATGACTACGAGTCTATAGTATCTTATTCAAGTAAAATTTTATTGCAGCTTTAATTTGTTGGAGATGTCATAGTCAAACTTAAGTAGGAAGAGGACTATTGAAGGTGGAGATTTCCAAGAGAGGGAAATGAAATGCAGAAATATATCTTCATACTTTGGTGGGATCAGACATAATGGTGTTGGTCAAAGTGAGGAAGGTACATCATCAGAGGAACCTGTACAACTTCAAGGTTCCCAACTTACACAGGAGTCTATTAAACAAATTGGGGAACCAAATAAATTTGGTGACGAAGTTGTGGAACCTGATATCTCTGATGAAGATGACCTTGAAGATGAATTTCAAGTAAATAACCAGTACCAAGATGAATCGATTTCCTTTGGTGATGATGATGGCTCAATTAAAAGTAACAGTAAAGGGAGAGGAAAATCAAAAGGAAAAATTGATCTTCAATGGGAGATGTCCAGGAGATTTAAATTTGATTGGGTAGAAAAGTATCCATTAATTGAACCCATGGACAATCCAATTGTAGGTGAGCCATCAGTAGAATGTAGATGTACAATTTGTAGTTGGAAGTATAAAAAGGAAAAGCGGTTGTAGATTAAACTAGACACCATAGAGAAACATGTTGGTAAGGTTTACGAAACCTCAACTGTAGATGGAAAGGAAATAAAAGTGGTAAGATATAAAACAAAGGAGAAATGTCAACATAAAATGAATGCTGAGGAATATTATTTGCTTCAAAAATTTAAGATGTATCTTGGTGAAGTTCAAGGTTCTATTAATGTTATTTTTACAAAAGCAAGTGAAGTAGAAGAACGCGGAAAAATTGTTCAATTAAGTAATTTTTTCCATATATTCAGCAGAGGGTGTCCAATGACAAACTATCCATAAATGAGTGGTTTGTTACACTTTCTGAAAGTTCCTAACTATCCTATCACTCATTGGTCAATAAGCAGTGGATGGGAATGGGAAAGTTGTATTGCCCAGGTTGAAATAGAGGATGTACAGAGAAAAATAAAAGAGTCAACCTTTATTGCATTGTCCTTAGATGAAGTTACGGCAATAGATAATATGTCATGGGTATGCATGCATGTTTATACTGTATATAATAATGTCTGCCAACCACATCTACTAATTGTTTCAAAATTGAGGGACAATACGACATTGGAAAGTTTATTTCAATTAGTAAAGAGCCATTTAATTGAATATGGAGCTATGGATGAATTGACAATAGCAAAAAAGTTGATCTGTGTTAGAGCAGATGGAGCTTCAGTAATGCAAGGTCAAAGGAATGGTCTTTGCACAAAGATGCATGCTTCTTGTTCACCATATGTTATTGGCATTCACTGTATGGCCCACAGGATGAATCTTGATTTTAGAGTTGTGAAGAAGTTTCCTTTAGTAAGCAAGGTTGAAGATTTAGTAAGAGAGTTGTACTCATATTTTGGTCGAAGTCCTAAAAATTTTAGGGAATTTTGATGGAATTACCAATGGAAACAAGATTCTAAAAGATGTTGATACCAAATGGATATCTTTCGATGGACCAACACATCAATGTTTTTCTAAATATCATACTTTGATTGGACTTATGTACGAAAATTGTGACAATGTAGAAAATCAGAGATGTGGTGACCTTCTTCAGAGGTTAAGCAATATAGAGACACTTTTGACTTTATCATTTCTTCTTCCCATGCTAGAAGAAATGATGTTCATTATGAAAAAATCCCAGCAAAGAGCCATCTATATTGCAGAATATGCTCATTTGCGTAAAATGTCATGCCAAGCCCTTGATAATCTCTATCAAAATGACCCAAATTTATCCGATGAAAAATTTCATCACTAGCAGAAACTAACAGATTTGGACAATCTCGATAATTATTTAAAGATTGTTGAAAATGGAGATTTATGTGTTTGTGTAAGGGGATTTCAGATACCAATGTACTACAATGCCCCAAAGAAGCGAGCTACAAGAGTTACAAGGGAAGATTTTACCAAGATTGTTGATTCTATAGCAGCTAATGCAAGGGACATAGCCTATAAAGTTTCCCCTGAAATAAGATCCCAATTCCCATTTGACCAACTGCTTGAGGCCATGGCAATTATGTTTCCTCAATATTGACGCTTAAACTCTAAGGAAGATTATCATAATAGGCTGTTGACTTTGATAAAGGAATTTTTCAAATCTGTAGAATTTAGTGGAGTGACTATCAATGGAATTTTAGATGAGGGTCTTCTTAGACAGCAATCAGGCACTTTTGCAAGGCTATGAAGCATCAATATCAATTAATGCATAACCCACATGAAGAGGGCTCGATAACAAGGCTTTGGATAGAACTAAAATAGAGCACAATGTTGCGTGATGAAATTTCAAAGTTCTTCAAGCTTGTTGATCTATGTCAAAGCATGATATTGGGTTTGGTGGAGGATGAGAGAGTTTATAGTCCTTTGGGCTTCCTAAAATCAAAGATAAGAAACAAACTAGACAATAATTTGGAAACATGCTTGAGGGTCTACACATCTAGGTATGATGTCAATACTTTTCCTTATCGAAAAGAAATGGAAATTTGGAAGAAAAGAGGAAATAGTATCTTGTATGCTAGAGGAATGTCAAGCATCTGGAAGATAACATCCCTTTCAACAGGTCCAAATTGGATCTATAACACAACTAGCCCTTTAGATTTTTTCTCCTCTTCATCATATTCCTTAATGGTGATCTTTTTGTGGGCATTCATGTAGTCTTCACCATAGCCTAACTGAGCAAGGAAGCTAGCATAGCAGATGTTAAGATCGATATTGTTATCTATAAGGACACGATAGATGTGCTTTGGGTCAATCAAGACCTTGATATGCAAGGGGTTATTGTGCGGATGAATCAAGGAATGATCATCTTCCTCAGAGAAAGACAAGTAATGAGGTGAGGTTGGGTGACCTACCATGGATTGAAACCAGTCTAGATCTAAATCTTTTGGAACATTTGCCTCAATGAGGGCTTTGTCAAGAATCTCCCTATGAGGAGGGGAGATTTTTAGTAGCATGAAGATAGTAATCTGAGAATTGGTTCATTTCAATTGGTGTAGTATGCTGTAATTAGCAGCATTATATGAGGGGAAAAATTTCAAATTATTGCTGGCAGTGCCAACAGTAGCTTTATCTACAAGTTGTTTTGGTGTTGAAGCAGAAGGCTCAAGACCTTTGAGAATGATCTTTGCACAAGACCGAGTAATGACGATAGCACAAACTTGAGATTGTTCTTGGTCAGAAGAATGGGACGTAGGTCCTCACAGGATGAAGGGATTTTTGTTCTTGGGAGCATCTTTTCTTCCCTTGATGGTAACAATGTTACAATACTCAACATCAATAGGTTCAACCATATTAATGACATTATCCTTATTAGTGTACGTGTAGTTGACCTTGGCATGAGCATTTTTATCCTTAGAGGATTCACATTTCTCACGAGAAGGAAAGGGGTCTTTGAAATCTTGGTGCTCCAAGTTCTTGTTGTGACCTCCTACAACAATAACCTCACTATCGATAAGGTCCTAGACCTTATGCCGCAGTTGAATGCAGGTAGCCATTTTGTGACCCTTTTTCGCTGGTAATCTCAGTATGCAAATTCATTCCACCAAGAGGGTCATGGTTATAGATCGAATGGACATAAATTATCTAGAGTGAGTAATTGGTTTTCCAAGAGAGTCTTATAAACCGTGTCGAGGGGTTGTCCTAGAGGAGTGAAATCACGCTTGGGTCGAGGAGCCCAAAGTTTAGACCTAGACAAGTGTGAAGGTGGTTTAGTTTGTGTTGTAGCCTGTTTAGTGGCTTTGGTCACCTGCATAGTGGTAGTACGATTAAATGCAACCTTTGGAGGCTTGGGAGTCACATTGTTGACAACTCCATCATTCCCAACATTCTGGTTTTTGTTGACAAATTTGGGTCTATCTTTGCCCGAGGAGGAGGATCCTTGTTTATTATCCTTGTGTGGGGTCAGTTCTCCTTTCTTGACCATGAAAGTTTCAATTCTCACAGCTTGTTTGTTAATGTCATTGAAGGTTAAAGGACCTTGTAGCTGTACTTGATACCCAAAATTGGGAAGAAGATTATCTAAAAAGATGTCAAGCTTTTCAGACTCTGGTATTTTACGAGAATATTTTGTATAAAGTTGTCTTCATCTCTGGAGAAATGTCAAGAAAGGTTCCCCATGTTTTTTCTTTTAGTTTCAAAGATCATGGATGTTAACCAGATGTTGGATGTTGTGCGAGTAATGTTGTAGAAACAAGTTGGCACTTTCATCGAAGGTGTCGATGCCTATAGGTAGCCTAGAGAACCACTCCATGGCGGAACCTCCCAAACTACATGGGAAGAGATGCATGAGGTAAGTTTGGTCATGTATAAACTCCATAGAGAGAGCACCAAACTCTCTCAGATGATCTTAGGGATTATAGGTACCCAAGTATTTGTCGTACTTGGGAAGTTGAAATCCTTTAGGAAAAGGTGGCATGCATAAAATTTTGTTGAATGGGAATGGACAAATGCTTTCTAGCGTGAACTGTGTGGCAGGTTTGTCTTTATCCTTGATGAGTTGAAGGAGTTTTTCTTGCATGCTTTGAACTTGTTTTTGTAACCTAGAGTTTTGAGTTTCTTCATCTTTCATGTCAAGAGTCTCTACATTGTAGCTTGAGGGTAGCTTGGCCCCTTAATTAGCTAGCTCCAAGAGATATTTCTCATTCTCTTTCTTCAGGAGGATCTCCATCATTTTAAGGAAGTGTTTATTTTTTTGGGCATCCACTATATCCTCCTGGGTTATTACCTCCTCCTCATCACTAGGGGGGTCATGATAATGACATTTACCCTTGGAGGTTTTATATTGATCATTATCTTTATTGTTTTCACGCCCTTGATTTTGGTCTTCCATCTCACTGGGATGCAAATTTGCAGTGCGCAAAGGCTCACTATGAGGAGGTTGAGTATCTTGAGGTGTTGTACCTATGGGAACCCTTGTTATATCAATAACGTCAAGTCCAGGAAACAACTCTTCATAGTTTTGATGTTCTTCAAACAATGGGTTCCGTACCCTACTGAAGTCCACTCAAAATGAACCTTAGACATAAGGTCAGACAACGGGAAAGGAAGATCAAGATGATTCCTTGCTAGACGTAGCTGATGAAGAGGAATCTGAAGATTCTCTACTACACTTTGACTGGGTGATAAGTTTGGAATGACCTCTTCTTCAGTTTTGACGTCTACCTCAACCTCATCTAGTGACACGTGAGGGGAATGCGTTGCTACTTTGAGTTGCCACAGTCATAGAAAAAGATTATGCAAGGAGAGTGAATTAGGACAATGCTTGGAAGTATGTCTCAAGACAAATGCACAAGAGTGCCAAAAGGTGAAGTATACCTGACATGAGTTGTCAAAGATAAGGCTAGATGAGAGATGACTATCGCATCGTAAGGCATGACAAAATAGTAGAATGAGTAGATAGATAAGAGATGAGACAAGTTCAAGCAAGAATCATGTAGTTCTCAACCCGAGACATCCAGTTGTAGACTGTGTACAAATAGAAAACATGCAAACATACCCCAAACAGAAACCAGATTGAGAAGAGGAACACAGGATAGACAGAAAATAGCTTGTTGTTATGGAAAAATGAGACAGTTTCATGTAAAGAAGTACTTTCTCATGCGAAGATTCCTATAGGCTCGCACAAAACTTTGCAGCCAAGCACAAAAAAATGCAAAACTTGTGTGACAAGTTGGTAAGAAGATGACAACAAAATATAAAAATATCACGCAAATATTGACAACACCTCGCACGAATATTCTCACAGAGTGGCATGAAGATGAAGAATGTCACGCAAAATTATTCAAAAAAGCACGCAAGTTTTCACATAAACAGAGAGTTGAGACCATTTTAGAGTGAAAATTTTGTGTTTGCAAGACACACATTAGACTATTCTCTGATAGAGTGTTCAAATTGAAGATTGTTTTGGACCATTTTCATATTGATAAATTTGAGTTTGGACGTTTAAGCAATTATGACACAAGCAGTAGTCAAAAATTGTTCAACTGAGGACAAAGAAAATCAGAAGAATGAGGGAGTCTTGACAAGTTTGAACATGTTGAACATTTGAGGACTCAAAAAAGACACTCACTTATCCCTAAAATGGTAGAGAAGACAAAATATTTGCCTCACAACTTATGCGCATGCGTGCACCTCACACAACAATGTCACCCCTGAGAGGGCGCCCACCTTTTTGGTGTTTCCAAGGACTCAATAATATATGTTCAAACGACACCTTTAAAGTAGGGGCCAGTGTTATATATCACCTTCAAACATATAGGTACATTCCTATGGTGAGAATCTATGGGAGAGAATCATCCCTCACCCTGCGCAAAGATTATGACCCCTTTTGGAGATGAACTGGGTAAGCAACTAGTTACAAGTGGTGTTTAGTAGGATTCTATTCACTTTAATCTCCAGTGGCCTCACAAGAGAGGTTGATACATATAGCCACACCAACACCTAAAAGTGTACACCCTTGAAAAGAAAGGCTGGGAGCGGTGCCACTGAGTACAAATGAAAGGGCTTCCTCAAGATGTTCAACATCAAGAATAAAGACGAAGAAATTAACATAGCTTTGGAGTCTTTTTCTCAACAAAGAAACTTTATTATAGTGGGGTGGAATCACCAGTGAAAGGTGTGTACCCACTTGGGTCATTCTTGGAGGTTCAACTTCCAGCAAGCCCTCTAAAGATGACTCAGACTTGGCTTGGCTTCAAGGGTCTAAGTTTCTAATTCTCCCCAAAGGGGAAAATAGCATACTCCACTACCTCTAAACCTTACCCAAACATACAAGGCATATTCATCACCGAGCTAACTCTTCTTTCAAAAAATCCAAGAGCTTCTAGGTTTTTTATTCTCTCAAAAAGAGAAGAGCATACTCCACTCACTAATGGACATGCTAATTGATTTGTTACCTTTCCTTTCTCCCCTAAGTGTCAATCTCACAGTAGCGTCTAGGTTGTAGATTCATGCATGGCATCACTTTCATGTAATGGAGAGCCTAATACCCTATTCTACTATCAAGACCCTTATGAGATTTTAACAAGGCCCTATTTAGACTATGTAGAGAAAGCATGAAAACAAACACAATGTTTATGTAGGTTTGAATTTATTTGACAAGCATGCTCTCACGTGCGTCCTGCAATCAAACAATCAGTGAATTTGTGTGTTTGAAGGAGTCTTTGACATCTCATCCTGCTGACCACTGGTTAAGTTGTATCAAAAAATAAATCAGGATATCACAGAAAACTAGAAACAACAGATATCGGCGGTCAGAAAATAGAAATGTAAACAAAACATAAAATTAAATTCTCTAGTGTCAAAGTTCATGTGACAAACTAGAACAATCCACGTGAATAACTATGAAGAAGCCCACGAAGAACTAGAAAGTTTGCGCGAATCTCTGTGAAATTTTGTGCTATTTTTCACAACAGAGATGTATGAACAAAAAATAGAATTGAAAGAAAAAGTTAATAATGAGGCTAGAAATTGATTTTCCTGCCCCATGGTGGGTGCCATAAATGTATATGCTAAATGTGGGCCTCTAACTTAGCCATACACTTCAACATAGTCATTGTTCATCAGTCACACACAAAGATGAATATGGATTTATTCATTCTGCATGCGTGGATGAGTCGACATGTTGCATCCTATCTAGACGGGGTCTTGAGTAAGCTTTCAGAGTCAAGAACCCAACAACTAAGACCAATCTAAGAATGGAGGATTTAATCTAGAAATGTAGATGCAATATTAGTATAAAAATAAGATTAAGCTAAGAAATGAATGTGAGATTAATCTAAGAAATGACTATGAGATTAATCTAAGAAATGAAAGATAATATTAAGCTAGAAATGAGAGATAAGATTAAACTAAGAATGCTTGAAATAAATTAATCTATGCATGATTAATCTATAAATGATACTAATCTATTGCAATATGAAAGCTTGGAAGCACAAATGTTGAATTAAAAATGCAGCAGCGATTCGATGCTTCAACAATGTATTCTCTTTTTTTTGAATGAGAAATAAGAGAGTTCTTTTATAGGATGAGAGTTCAGTTCAGAATGACAATTTTCCTTTGAGAGAAATAGTTAACATTTCAAAATCCAGTTTAGAATAGCAAGTTTACTTTGAGAGAAATAGTTAATTGTTGTCTTTTTGAGTGAATGAAATAGTTAACTGATTTGTTGCACTTTTAAATCACAGTTAACTTTAAGTTTCCATTTCTGAACTAAAGTGAGGATTTTGGAGAGCCTATTTGATTAAATAAATGAAATATGACCTCATAAATGCACTTTATCAATTATTTGAATAATTAAATTCAATTATTGAAATGAGGATGTTTATTTAATAATCAAATATTATTTAATTCCTTTTTATGTATTTTAGCTAGAGGGGTGAATTTAATTTAATTAAAGTGCTAGGAATTTATAATTAAATTAAATCTATCATAGGGTTTATTTAGCCAATTGCAATTGATATTTAGGAATTAAATATAGTATGTGATGAATGTAGATTTAGGATTTTTTGCATTTGACACTTAATTCAAGTAGAGTCAGTCGAAACTCAGAATTGCCTAGTACAATAGGACTTTGATGATTCAGACGATTGATAAATGCAACAAAATTGGTTGTGGTTGCAAGATGCCAATTTTTGGGGTGTTACATTTTTCCCCTCTTTGAATTGATGTGTGAGTAGCGCATTGATTCAAAGAATATTCTAATAGAAGAATAGTTTGAAATTGATTTCGAGCATTGATGATGGTTTCAAATCCATCTCCAGAATGAAGCTTAACTCTCCAAAGTCTAGGTTAGATTGTCGAGATGTCGATTAAGTCAAGTTTTCAAGGGTCATCTTCAGAACGAAGCTTGACTCTCAAGAATTTGGGTTAGATTGCCCCGATGCCTAGCAGTGAGATTTTGAGAACAATTTGATGATGGTTTTAGAGCCATCTCTAGAATGGAGCTTAACTCTCCGAAGTCTAGGTTAGATTGCCGAGATGTTGGTTAAGTCATTTTTTGAGGGTCATCTCCAGAATGAAGCTTGACTCTCATGAATCCGGGTTAGATTGCCACAATACCTAGCAGTGATATTTTGAGAACCATCTCCAGAACGGAGCTTGATCCTTAGGGATCTGAGTTAGATCGCTCAGATACCTAATAATGGGGTTTTGAGAACCATCTCTAGAATGAAGTTTGATCCTTAGGGATCTGAGTTAGATTGCTTAGTTACCTAATAGATGACAAGATGTAAGGAACAGGGATGCCGCTAGTGATTTGAGATTGTGGAATACCCAGTTTTGACTATGAAGTACGAAAATTGGACATTCCCCAAGTGATGAGATGCCCCTAGCAACAAGGACTTTTGGAACTAGACCAGATTGATTAAAATAGATTTGAAGTGATTCAATGATGTAATCATTTTGCCCCCTCAGGAGAAAAATGGAAATATCACACTGCATAATGGTGATTGAGCGTGAGAAATTGTAGATAGATGTTGAATCGTAGGTCAAGAAGAACTCAGAATAGATTACAGAAGAACCCGGAAGATTCAGAAGTGATTTTGAGCAATTTCAAGGTTTGGTTGACCAAGTTTGACTAGGGTTGACTAGAGTTGACTTTGTCAAATATTTTAAGAAAATTTTGATTTGATTATGATTCTAACAAGAAAGAGACGTCAGAAATTTGACTGCACAAGAGTCCAATCACATCGATCCCAAAAATGGATTCAGAGCAGTCGATTTAGCCAAGGGTGAAATTTTCACGCAAAATAGAGTACTTTTGAAAATTAGGTCAAAACCTATATATGGGACAAAAGTGTATTTTTCAAATCATTTTCATTTGTTGACTTTTTGAGAGAAAAGAGCTCTAAGTAAAAATGGTGGTCCCCATGAGTACTCATTGATTAAAGTGATCCAGGCGTCACAGTCGGCTGACAGCATATGGGCCTCCGATAAGTGATCAAATACCTCCTTGTCGATTAAATTTTTCTCACATTAGGTGGATTTTTTCATTGTTTTTCACATTTTTAGAAATCATCCTGTGGGTTCTCGCGTGAGCCCTTGGGAAAGCTCGCGCAAGAAACTCAAAAAATAGTTCCTCACGGATGTCGTGGAGTATCCTCTCATTGGGGGTACCCATGTCTTATGAGAGAAACCCTCAAAAAGGGGGTTTTCTTATGCCAGAATATGTAATACTTCATGTGAGCTTGAAACTGCATGCGCAGTGATGTACTTCACACAAAATTTTGCTTCTTCGCACGAAGACAGAATAGAAAATTGAAGCTATAATGAGACTTTGTTCTGTCATGTAGCATTTGCGTTAGCTTTGTAACCTTGTTTAGGATGTATTCTTAGCTTTATTTCTTAGTTTTTCTTTGATTATATTGAATCATAAGCCAAGTACTGATCATGCATTGTTTGAATGTCTTGCAGGTTGATTTCCCAGACGTTTCCTTAAGATCACACCATCCAGCCATTAGCAAGCTGATTGGGCAGTTGGATGCCAAGGTTGCTCACATAGATGCACTATGATTGTCACACCTCTGTGAGATACCCGATATTTGGGTTAATCAAAGATTACTTGGAGCACTGATGGAGCATTTCCATTCAGATACAAACACTTTCCACCTTCCATAGGGCGAGCTCAGTGTGACCCCCAAGGACATTTACAGGATATTGAGGATCCCCTTCCATGGTCCCTGAGTAGAGTATAATTTATAGTCATAATGAGGTACAACAACACTGAGGGGGATCTTACAAGATGAGCTAGTCATGGGTAGAGCCATCCCATGGGAGGATTTGATTAGAGAGTATAGGACCGGGCACCGATTGGCCATGGTTTTGGTAGCATTCTTGGGATGTTATTGTTGGAAATAATGGGAAGTGTGTACTGAGAGGGGAGGGGTGAATCAGTACCTCTAAAAATTTTCTCTTTTATCCTTTAACCTTTATGTAATCAATTTTTCATCCAACCATTTTTTCTATGTTATCTTTGTGTAAGACATATCAATTCTTTAACTTAATCAAACATGTATACATTCATAGAAACATTCATGAAATTAATTGACTCATAACACAAGATATGATATCACAGAAAACCTTTGTAAGAAGGTAAAAAATTTGGTGGGGATGGCACCCACAAAATCTTCACTATCTACAGATTGGAAGGGGCCGATTAAGGCTTACAATTTGATCACTTCTGATGATCTACCCTATTAGGAGTATTTGTGGTGACTTGTTAAAGTCTACCCTATTAAGATCTTTAGCAACACTATTTAGTGTGCACTCGGTTAAGAGATTTACAAAGGAATGTTAAATCCACCTTCCTTGAAAGGATTTTTATATTTGCTTCACTTGTTAGAATGTGAGAAAATTACTCTTTGACCTGATGATATGAAATATACTATTTCTGATTATAGATCCATTCAAGATTACATGTATATATGTATTACCTATGATGATTGAATAATACCTCTACTGCTCGGTAGCCTCTGTTCTTGGTTCTTGATAACCAATTTCAACTTTTGATGTTCTGCTTCTTGAAAATCTTAGTATGATCAATAGATGTGTTTGTTGGCTACATTCATCCTCTCCTCATACATTTATAATGATTACAAAATCTATTTATAAGATAGATTGACCTAATTAAGTTTCACGTAAAACAAAATTAACTCTATGATCACAAGTTTACAACTTTACCTTGATCTCCTAGTCTGCATGTTTTAAATCAATTAGAATGATTAAAAAAATTACAATAATGTTTCTTGTCCCTTAAGTAATGGTTTTAAAAAAAATAAAGACTCTATAAATAGAATATGAATGTCTTATCTGACGTGGAAGTCAGATCCACTTTTTACGGGTTGTAACTAACTTTCGGTGTCTTATGCTCGGTTTGCTCTGAAATCAGTTTGACTGTCTTTTGGGTTGCTTTGTTTTCTTCTTTTGGTTTTCAATGTGCATGTTCTCTCAATTTTCACTGTATCTTCTTGTTGGGTTCTTCTATTAGTTTCCTCGTGTCGAGTTCCACTTTATCTGTCAGATGTCTCTTGTACTTAACACTTTCAGTGACGTCTGATATCTGTGCTTTCAGTGATCTCTGAAAGTCTGTCTTTTGGTGTAGGTTTACCGAAGGTTCAAAAATTGTTCTCCTTTTGTCTAATAATGGAAAAATAATGTACTTCAATCTCCCCTTTGACATTAGTATAAAAAATTGATATGTGTATGAATACTAACATGTTTAGTATGTACACCATGTATATATCCTGTCATTATATGACTCTCCCTAACTATATACATTATAGTATGTATGTACAGGTATACTTATACTTGACTTTATTATTTTCACCTTTTCACCTTATGATATATATATATATATATATATATATATATCATTTCCATCTTTTTTGATATTAAGGACAAAGACGTACAACTTACAAGTTGTCAAAAAAATGGCAAAAATGTGTAACTTACAGATTGTCCAAAATATGGGAATGATAAATTGACATTTATTCCATCATCTGTTCCCACTTCTCCTTAAGGTGTTCTAGAGTCATGTGCTCTAATGCAATTCTGGCATGCATATCATAAATGTTGTCTAGGACAAACATTTCTGGGGTGACAAGTAGTGTTCTTGCCAGTGTCATATTTTGCTGCAGTAATGTGAGATTGGGTAGAATTAGAGCTTGGAGCTTAGTTACCTCATCTCTAAACTTGGATTCTACATTTTGAATGTCCTATCTCAGCTTTCTTGCTTGCTTGATTTGTTCATAGTGCAATTTGATTGCATCTTCATTTCTAGTGAGACCTTGTGCACTTGCTTGTAGATCAACATCAATTTGTTCTATCTTCTCACTATAGTCCTTAGTGAGTTGATATAAAGTGCATAAATTTTGAAATAAGGTTATAGCTTCTAAAATGATGGGGTCCAATGTACTTACAAGTTCAAAAAGCTTCACCTTGTTCTCTGCCACTTATTGGCTGATTTTCTCTACTAGTTTGAATTGAAATTTATGTTCTCTCTCTCCAATTTCCTTTTCAACATCTACATTCTGAGATGTGATTGCTTCTATGAGAATGGCCAATTGATCAAGAATGGGAGTATCTTTATCAATTTTAGTTTCAGGCACTATCTATTGTAGTATATCTTTTGTGGTTTCCAGTACCCTTGTTTCTTTTGTATCCTTCCTAAGATTATCCTGGATAGCTTTTCTCTCACAAAGTATTGCATACTTTGTTAGTTCAATTGGATCCAATGTTCTAGGATCACATACTAGAATCTCAATAATTTCATCCAAAGTGATTGGATTCTTACTCTTTTTCTTCTTCTTCTTTGAGATTTGTATTGATGTAGCTTTATGAACTACTAGTGCTAGTTCATTTTTCTTCTCTGAAGTGCTCGGTGAAGGCTTGGTAGATGAACTTTCTTTTACCTTATGCTTGGTGTCAACTTGTCGGTTAGGTGAAGACATCTCCTCATTAACCTTGGGTTCATCTGCAGATTTTTCTTTTGTATGTTGCGGTGTTTCATCTTTCTTTTCTTCTTCACTTTTTTCTTTCTCCTCTCCATCTTTCTCTTGTTGCTCTACTTTAGTAGATTTGTCTTTCTGTGTATCGGTAGCATCTTTTGGTTCTTCAGATGTGTCTTTTTGTTCTTTAGATGCATCCTTTTGTTCTGCATCACCCTTGTCTTTGGGTATGCTATCACCTTTGGTTGGTGTTTTCTCCTTTTCCTAGAGTATATTAATGGCTTCCATCAATATTGTCATATTTCCCAGTATGTTCACTTGTGCAGCTTCAATTTTAGTGTCATGCTCCTCGGTCTAGTCCTTGGCAACATTGATATCTTCATCTTTTTGAATTTCTTCTGCAAGGTTATCAGTGATGTCAATGATTGTATTATCCACAATGTTGTGCATGGTTGTGTCTAGCCATGTCTCATCTGCAACATCCATGTTCTTGTTTCATGTGGTGTCCATTTCCTCTTTTTCCAATTCAACATCTGTGATGATAATTGGTTTAGTGCTCTTAGTAGCCTAATCATCCTGGTTTTCTTGATTCTCAGTTAGAGCTCTGTGTGGCTCAAGACTTGTATCCTTTTCAAGAATATCCATTTAGCTTCAGTCTTTTTGTCTAGATCCAGTAGATGTCCTTTAAGCACTTAGTAGGCTCTCATCTTCGATGAGAACCTTTTGGAATGAGCCTTCGTCATTTCTTTGATCTCCTCAATTTTTCATTTAGGAGGCATGATTGATACTAGGGATCTTTCCTTGATTTCTTTCTCATAGTGCAAGGCAAATGTCCATCTTGCCGATAGCCTATCTTGAAGTTCTTTGGGCATACTGTCTGCCAATTCTATTGGGAGGTATTTGTATATGCACATCATCTTGATTATTTCCTCCTCAATCTTATTTTGATCTAAGGGATCCAATTTTAACCATTGCTTGACCTTTATAGTTTTTACTAAACCTGTATTTATAATTGAGGCACATACCTCATCAACTATTTCAGGTATCTTGTTCTTTTCCTCTTGAACACCTTCATCATGTTCTGTGTCCTCAATGTCCACCTTGGTTCTTATGAGCCTTCTTCCTTTTTTTGGCCCTATTCTCTGTGTTTCTAGTTTCCTCTTGTAGGTCCTTACTTGACCTTTCTTCAATGGTGAAGAACTTGTGTCCTTAGTTGTTTGACTTCTTTTCCTTGAAGCAGTTGCGGTTCTAGGCTTCTTGGCTGGTGTAGGCAATGGAGTATCTGACTCTATAGACTTAGAGTCACTTTCCTTCTCAGCCTCACCAATGGGTGACTGTCCCTTGGTTTCTTCTATCTATTTGGTTTCTTCCTCTGTAACCGACAACCTTTTATTCAAGTTCTTTACCCTGTTATCTTTCTTCCTATCTATTTGCTTCACAACCAAGCTAGTTTTGATTCTTTCTTTGGCTTCTTCATAGGTACTGAACTTGGGTTGTGTTTTTTCTAAGGGCTCATTTATCAATACATCAATTACATTAGATGCTTGATCTATGTTCACTTCATAGTCATGTGGTTGTAGCCATGTTGTCCTCAGTACAATAGGTTTGATATATGTGTAATATGTGTCTACCATGAAGCATATATCATTCTTGAATTTCTCAATTAATGTCTTGGGGATCCTTACTCTTTTCTACATTTTCTCCTTGAATCCAACAAAGTACTCATCCATAACTGTCTCAAAATTGTCTCCTAGTGATATTATAAAATCAATGATCTGTATGGTGACTAGTCTAGTTGTATCCCATTTTACATCTCCTATTGATGGGAAGGATTCTTGGAAGTAAAATAAAATGCACATGATAAGTGAACCAAACTTACATGAGTTTGATTTTGCATTCCTGATTGTCTTTAGGTTCTCTTCTAGTTGCTTGAGTAGAAGTTCTTATAGATCTAGTTTGGTTCCTTTCTTCACAATCTTATATGTTGTATCTACTGCACCAGATGCTATGTTGTTCATCCTGCTAGCTTGAAAGAACTTGTATCCTAGGACACATGCTCCAAATTTCAGCTCATCATCTTTGATAGTGGATACCTTAAGTCCTCTTCCATCACACTTAGCTCATGTATTCTTTTCAATTTCAGCTTGGGCAGGTGCTTCAATGCCTTTACATTTTCAATTATTAGGTAACCAGTGACTCCATGAATAACATCTCAGGTTATTGGCTTAGGATAATCCATCCATAGCTTATGATTGTGAATTATGCTCAATACTAATCAAATCCACTCAGTTTTAAATGCTTTCAAGAACAATAGGGCATTTTTGAGCCCTTTCACTTTGATGTTATTCTACTCATCTTTAATGGTTCCATCATCTTTTCACAGCTTCTTGAAAGCTTGTTCTACCTCTAGGTCACCAATTTCTGCAATGTTGTAGTGAATGTATGCTCACACATCTTTAACAAGCAAAACCCTAGTTGGTATTCATGAGAATGCTCCAGAATTGTCAGGTTGTGATGTAACCTATGGGCATATCTTGTAATGGGTTTCCACACAGGTAGAATTCTTGACAAGTTTTACCTTGTCCTTCTTGATGCTCTTCAACTTAGCAGTTCTTGAAGTCATGGCCATTGTTTTAGACATTTAGGGCTTTTCGTAAAAGATGAACATAGTTCTTGATTATGATTTGTACTTACTTCAACCTCTATAGTTGTAACTGATCTTCTTGGAGTGCTTTGTAATGGGTTGGAGTCGCTCTAAAATGTTGTCACTTCTGGCTTTGTTTTCGCTCTGGTCACTTTGTTCAAAATCTCAGGTGAGAAATGAAACTCGTCCGTCATCTATTTATAGACTTTTCCCTAGGTCAGGTCATTAATTCTCAACTACTCCTCGGTGTGTGAATATGGAGTCATTGGTTGATACACTAACTTCCCTTTTTGGTGATCATGTGATGCTTTGGGGCAGTCATCTAACTTGTCACTTTTACCGATGGGTTTCGGTGTGTTGCAAAGACAACTTATCAACTCGCTTGAGTACCGACGGATTTTGGTTTACACTAGAAAATTTATCTTTTACATGTTAATCGATGATTCTCGGTAAATGCAGACAATTCAGCTTTGAATGTATACCAATGCATTTTGGTATGTATTAACCGAAAAAATAGTTTTCACAAAATTTAACAAGTAAAACCATAGTGCATCTACAATCATGCTAATTTGGCATTTTTAACTATGTATGATTGGAACTGATGAAAAATTTAACTTGGTATAGTGCAGTTCCATACTTACTTGTTCTGCTTAGGTGAGGGTGGTGATGTCACCAAATCCATTGGCTAGGGTGTCACTAATTGCATTGCTTAGTCCATCTTCATCATTGTTTGTAGCTTTCCTCCACATTGTGTTTCTCATCTTCCTGATTTCTTCAATGTTGTTTCCATTGGCAAAGGTGTTGGTATCTTCCATTCAGTCTGTGCAGTCTTTCTTGAGATGACCAACTTTATGATAGTGTAAACATGACATTTTGGGGTTAGTCCATCCTCTAGGTTTTCTTGACCATTATCTCATATAGTTTGTAGCAATGTGACCAAATCTTCCACATGTTGTACAATTTTCCCAAGTGTTGTAATCCCATACATACTAGTTACCGACTCTTTTCGGTTGATGGGAAGGTTCTTGACCTTTAGGCTTTCATGCTTGATTCTTCTTTTTCCAGCATTCAAGAGTAGTGTACCCATGCATTTTGCAAGTAGGACAGTATTTTTCCATGTAGGTTTCCTTCTTTGGTTGTTTCATCTCAGACTTACATTCATATGCTTTATGTCCTTTCTTGTTACATTTATAACATAATCATATGAATGACAATGTAGATTTAGGAATACCTTTCATTTTGCTCCTGCATACATTTGATGTATGGCCTTGCTTTCCACAATGATTACATGTCAGCTTTCTTGGTCTTGGATCTGCATAGACATTCTTTTGATTAGTTTGTTTGGGTGATCCTTCATTCTCACTATAGCCTAGTCTAGTGTCATTGTTGGCTCTCCTTTGTCCATCAAGAAAATCATCCATTATTTTATTTATTTCTTTAGCTCTTTTGATTATCTCATAATGTTGCTACTGAATTCTGAATTCTTGTTTCAGTTTTTCATTTTCTTCCCTTAGCTCACCAATAGATTCAATTCTTTCAATGAGTTCAAGATTCATTATGTTTTCCTCTTGACTCATAACAATAATCTGATTAGTGATCTCATTATGATGTTCCGTAAGTCTCTATATTTTAGACTCTTTTTCTTGTAGCTTTTAAGTAATCATTATTATATCATCAATATCTAGTGTTCTCTCTTGCTTAGCTTGTCTAGCATTGTTCATGACGTCAATCATTCTTACCATTTGTGTCTGTTGACTGATTTGCAAAGATTTCACTTGTCCAGCTAGATGTTGATTTATTTCATTCAAGCTTGTGATCCTTTCTTCTGATGTATCTAATTCTTTTCTTGTAGTAGACCTGAAGACTCAAATAGATCTAGTATCTCTTCTTCTTTGTAATCTGTCTCATTACAGCGAGATTCCATAATCTTTCTTTCATCTAAAAGTTGTCTTATCTTGATTCTTACTTCTTTATACTACTCATAGAAGATCTGAATTTCTAGCTTCTGATTCTCAATACTTTTGTCAAGTTTTTACTTCTCCATTGTATGATCTTTTCTCTTAAGTATTTAAGATTTCCAAATAATAGTTCTATCTTTGATACCAATTGTTGAAAATAATGGGAAGTGTGTACTGAGAGGGGAGGGGTGAATCAGTACCTCTAAAATTTTTATCTCTTTTATCCTTTAACCTTCATGTAATCAATTGTTCATCCAACCATTTTTTCTATGCTATCTTTGTGTAAGACATCAATTCTTTAACTTAATCAAACATGTATACATTCATAGAAACATTCATGAAAATAATTGACTCATAACACAAGATATGATATCGCAGAAAACCTCTGTAAGAAGGTTGAAACTACGGTGGGGATGACACCCACAAAATCTTCACTATGTGAAGATTGGAAGGGGTTGGTTAAGGCTTACAATTTGATCAGTTCTAATGATCTACCATGTTAGGAGTATCTGTGGAGACCTGTTAAAGTCTACTTTGTTAAGAGATTTAGCAACACTATTTAGTGTGCACTCGGTTAAGAGATTTACAAAGGACTATTAAATCCACCTTCCTTGAAAGGATTTTTAATTTTGCTTCACTTGTTAGAATGTAAGAAAATTAATCTTTGACCTGATGATATGCAATCTACTATTTTTTATTATAGACCCATTCAATATTACATGTATATATATCACCTATTGTGATTGAATAATACCTCTACTGCTTGGTAGCCTCTGTTCTTGGTTCTTGATAACCAATTTCAACTTTTGTTATTATGCTTCTTGAAACTCTTAGTCTAATCCATATATGTGTTCGTTGGATTCATTCATCCTCTCCTCGTACATTTAGAATGATTACAATGGGTGTGGTCACAGTTCGGCCATCCACAGGACATCTCCCAGGAGTACTGCTCATATGCCCGCTTTGTCGATGAGGAGTAGAAGGGCTAGTTAGCATGGCTGGATCAGGGTTGTAACATGATAGGTGCACGGTCAGTAGTACTGACATGGGATTAGTTTGGAAGGGTGGTGGATGGAAGCATGATAGTAGCATATTGGGAGTATTTTGCTAGTCATTTGTTTCCTTGATTTACAGATCCAGTAGGTATGGGAGCGGTATTACATCTACAGGTACCACTGCCACCTCCATAGTAGAGACTACAGCCACCACTACACCAGGGGCCTTGACCATGTACCATGTAGGTTCCCATCCCTGCTAGGAAGATGAGGATTGATCCCAGTGTTAGCAGAAGTGGGAGATAGGAGAGACATACTTGATGGATGATGGATGAGTAGTTAGGTGAGCATCAGCAATAGGAGTAGGAGGAGGTACAATAGGAGGAGTCAATGTAGGAGAAGTATAAGGAGTAGCCTGCATAGGATCCTATGCCAGGGGATACATTTTATCAGGCGCAGGATTCCCTATGGAGATCTAGGGAGAGAGTCTACCAAATGCAGTGACAAATTGCGGAGTTGTAGATACGGGTGGAAGTGAGGGATGCTCGGCTCACAGATAGAGACTGAGAGATACAAGACGTTTGAGAGAAGCTAGCAAGATATTAGGAGAATCTAGAGAGATCATGGGAGTAGATACATCATTAGTCCTCTCGAGTGACATACTATTATGCCACATATGTGGGGGTGGTCCCTAGTGAAGTAGAGCAGGTACCTAGATTCTCAGCATATGCTAGAGCTTCAGAGGGTTCACAGGAACCACCTCCACCATATATGCCTCCTCCTCCACCTCCTCCAGAGGATGATGGGGAGGGCTTGACCTAGAGCTGGCATATTTTGAGCATTTTATTACATGATGTATTTGATGCATTGGCATCTTTGTATTGTATCACTATTTTTGAGATAGACTATGCTCGAGTAACACCTATTTTGTATATTTTTGACACTTCGAGATATATATATATATATGAGCTCTTATTTTGGTATCATTGCATGTTTCATGTTTTACTTTATGAGATTTTTCCTATATGTTTAGATCCTTATATGATTATAGAATTATAATGTATGAAATACACATGTATATGTATTGATTTTATGAATATGTATGGGATGCACATGTATCGATTTGGTGACATGTATATGTAGATGTAGATGTGTATGTATGTAGAGGATTTATCTTAATGCACTTGTGAATGGAGATATTTAAATACAATGTATATGGTAGTAAGATCTCATGTAGGTTATCACGATGTATGACAGGTGTGATAGCTAAATGTGGGCCTCTGATTTAGCCATACACTTCAACATAGTCATTTCTCTTCAATCACATACAGAAATGAATATAGATTAATTCATTCTGCATGTGTGAATGAATTGACCTGTTGCCTCCTAGTAGGCAGGAGTATGAGCTTGCTCTCAGATCATTGCAAGCTCAGTGACTACACACTAACCTAAACGAAGGATTTAAAAACTATGATAAAGAAAATAAATGATTAATCTAAATGCTAAATGTGGGCCTCTGATTTAGCATAACACTTCAACATAGTCATTGCTCTTCAGCTACATACAGGAATGAATATCGATTCATTCACCCAGCATGTCTGAAAGAATCGACCTGTTGCCTTCTAGAAGGCAGGAGTATGAGCTTTCTCTCAGGTCATTGCAAGTTCAGTGACTACACCGAGGACCTAAACAAAGGATTTAAATCTATGATAATGCAAGTAAATGATTAATCTAAATGCAAGTGCAGTTTGTTGTTCATTTAAAACTAATTAGGATTCATTTTAGAAACACCAAATTGAGTGTGAGATATTCATTTTAATACACCAATTGAAATGTGCTCTAAGAT
>MU227754.1:792217-841909 GCA_018584345.1 Thuja plicata
TTTATTTAATTAATATGTCATAATATCAATTAAATAATTAACATAATGTTTATTTGCCAATGTAATGTGATTTTAGGAATTAATTAATTAATCAAGTAAGATGATTGATTAGGACCTAGGGTTTAGGTCAGATCAGTTTGAATTTGATAATTACCTGTTTGATTTAGGACTTAGGTTTAATCAAGGTTAGGGTTTCTTGATTAAATGCTGAGATTGGGGGTCTAGGGTTTAGGTGACCATTTTTAGGTGATTACAACAAGTGCTAACCAAAAGATGTTTTGAAGATCAAGAGCGAGGTTCAAATATTTGTGTAGTCGTGATGAAGCCAGAATGCTGAAGAAGAACCCCTCATCATACAAATCTAGGAGAACATAATGAATTGAACATCAAAACACTGTCTAGAATGTAATCCTAGAATGTAAGTGCAATCCTATGCTAGATGCAATCCCTAGGACATGGTTGTTGGACCCACTAAATAGTTGTCATCATAGACAATTTTTGGAACATCAGAGTCAATACAATCCTTATTGGTGCCACTGTAACCATAAGAATATAAATATGAATTTCATCAGATTAGATATGGGAAACTAACGTAAGCATCAAGGCACAAAATTTGAGGTGACCTAAATGTCATTTCCAGGTTATGTTGTAAGAGTACACCAAAATCGAGGAATTCAAAGCCAAGATAACCATGAGTGTGATCTTGCGTAAACAAATAGAGAAATAATAGTCAAGGAGATAGTTTCAACCTCACCTTGGCATACAAATAAAGAGGATCGAGTGATTTGAGGCTTTTTCACCTTAATGTAGAAGCTCTTATCACATACACCCCATTTATTTGATGTTGTCAAATCATCAGAGCCACACCAATAAGCAGTAGACAAAGAAAAAGAATAACGAAATCAATTAGAACAAACAACATACAAAGAGAAATTCAATCATAGCTCAACATGTTTCAAATTTTTTGGATGTGTTCATGTGTAGGGGTGTTGAGAAACACCGTTGTGCTCATGAGTGCTTTGTGTTTGATTTCTAGCGATAGATGTTTACATTTGCGATATCCAATGTGTGTTAAGAAACACAGATGCATCCAAAGATAGTGTTAAGAAACACTATTGATGGTGGTAGTGAGAAACACCAGTTGATTGTGTCAGTGGTGAGTTACCTTTCAGAATTACAAGATTAATGACAAAAGATGCGATCATATTGGGGGTGCATGCCTCTAGGTAACAATTGATGACTGAATTAACTTGTGTTGTGAGGAAAAAATCGATTTGGTTTCCCCCAGGCTTATGACTCTGGATCAGTTCAAGTTAGGAGGGTTCGTAGAGGAACCATAGTGTCACAAAAGTGATGGAAATATATATACAAGCTGAAGAAAAGGATTTCCAAGGCAAAGCATGAAGTACCACTACAACTTCAATAGATTGATGTTGATTTGCAGATATATGTCGATTAAGAGAAATCTCATTAGTACAACGATAATCAGTAGACGTAGTGAGAACCATTAGTGACTGATGTGAGAGAGATTCTCAAGTACAAAAATTTGAGTAATATCTAGGCATCAACATGCAGATGTAGTGAGAACCACTAGTGACTGATGAGAGAGAGATTCTGAAAGGTAGGAGGATTGTGCCCCCTAGACCAGCAAGGATACCCCTAGAGTATGACTAGTTTCAATCCATGTAACTTGGTATCTTGAAGGTAACTGAGAGCATGTGTATGAGAAAATGAAAGCAGGAAAGCAACTGTACAGAGCCAAGGGATGTTGTGATAGATATAGAAATGCAAAACAAGAGGCACCTGTTTACCAGGTTTTCACCTTCTTAGCAGAATTTTTTTTTTTGCTACCATGACACCTATTTGCTAGGTTTTCATCAATGGCACTTTTTTATTTTTTCAAATTTTTTGTATTTTTTGAACTTTTTTATGATTTGTTTTGTATTTTTTGATATAGAATAGATCTCTTATATAGGTAGATATAGTTGCAGAACCATGGGAAATCTCATTAAACTAGAGCCAACATAATCCATGTGCCCTTGTGACAAGGTATACAAAAACATATCTGGATGGATTTTGGGGGAAAAGAAGAAGATAACTATTCCCAGGACTATCATTTTCTTGTAAGACTAGAAGAATTTGTGAATGAGTTCATCCACCAGGTGGTACATTGCCATTTTTTTGAATTTTTTTCAAGATATTTTAAGATTTTTAAGATTTTTTCAGGACATTACTATGTACATGAGCATTCTAAAGATGTCTCAATTGTAGAATAATTTTAGATGAAGAGCATTGATCAGATCCTTGAGTTTCTCTCCTTCAATGGTGGAGAGTTAATAGGCATCAGACCCGAACACTATAGTGACAACATCCAGACCAAGCCAATTGAGTTCAAACTTTCCCTTTTGGACCTAATGCTGTTGATTCTTAGGGTTTTCTCTCAGAATGAGGTCATTCACTTGGAAGTCCCTTGGTCAAACCTTCTTGTTGTATCTCTTAGACATCCTTTTCTGATATGCTCTGAGGTGATTGAATGCCACTTTCTGACATTCATCTATAAGTTCCAACTCTTGTAGCCGAGATATTATGTTATCATCATCAGTGATGAGGCCTTTCAGAGAGATTTGTAAAGTAGGAATCTCAACCTCAATAGGTAGCACAACATCCACTCCGTAAACCAAAGCAAAGAGTGTGGCCCCTGTCAATGTTTGTATACTTGTTCTATATGCCCAGATAGCTAGATTGAGCCAGAGATGCCAATCTCATCTAGATTTGTAAACTGTATGATGCAGGGTTTTAAGGATTTCTTTGTTTGATGCTTCTGCCTATCCATTACCCTAAGGATAATAGATGGAAGACTAGTGCTGAGTAATTTTGAACTTGTAGCATAGCTCCTTCAGATCCTTGTTCTTAAATTTCCCCCCATTATCAGTGATCATAGAAGAGGGTACACCATACCTGTAGATGATGTAATTGAGAATGAACATGGCCATAGATTTGCCATTTTCTATGGTGAGAGGTATTGCCTCTACCCACTTAGTGAAATAATCTATAGTTGTAATGATGAACTTGTGTCCATTTGATGACGAAGGATGAATCTGACCCACCAAATCAAAGGCCCATTGCTGGAATGGCCAGAAATTGATGAATGGAATGAGCTCCTTGGCTGGAGTGTGAATCTAATTTCCATGTAGTTGACACTATTTGTAAGACTTAGTGTACTTTATAGCTTCCTTTTCCATGTCTGGCCAATAGTAACCAACTCTAATAAGTTTACGGACCAATGTTAGGCCACTCGAGTGAGATCCACAGATGCCTTTGTGCACCTCAACTAATGCATGCTTGTACTCATCGTGTTCTAAACACATAAGAAGGGTACCATCTAGACCTTGCCTATACAAGTCGTTAGCTATGATAACATACCATGAAGCACTATGAATTAGGTGAAGTTTCTCATTCCGGGTGTAGGTATCCAGAATAATCTGGTCATGAAGGTAGGAGTATATATGATGGTAGCAGGATGAATCATGTCCAATGATAGAACAAATCATTCGAGATTCAAGGGAGTCATAGGATAGGTAGTGTAATGTGTCCACTAGGAATTTATGTCGCAAGTGGTTCTTTGGAATTTGTAGCATAGAAATGAGAGTAGCCATTACATCAGCCTCTTTATTGTCTACCCTTGGAATCTATTGGAATGTGATGTATACAAAGTACTTTTGAAGGTCATCAACCATCTACTTGTAAGGCACAAGTTTGTCATATTTTGTCTGATAAGTATCATTTACTTGATTGATGATCAATTGTGAATCACCGAAGACTTTAAGTTCATCCACTCGCCACTCAATGGAAATCTTCATGCCATTGATCAGAGCTTTGTACTCAGTGATGTTGTTTGTAAAAGGAAACAATAGCTTGTATGCTTTGGGTAAAGAGTACCTTTGTGGCGTGATGAATAGTATCCCAGCACCTGACCTTTGTTGAGTGAATGATCTGTCAAAGAACATAGTGTAGGATCGATGTGTGAGAAGTAGTATAGACTCATCTAGAAACTCGATTCTTAATGGTGGATGATCAATGAGAGGTGTCTCTATCAATTAATCTGCAATATATTTCCCTTTGATGGTCTTTCTTTCTACATACTCAATATCAAACTCACTGAGTATCATGACCCATTTTTTTAGTCTACCTATGAGGGTAGTCTTACCGAGTAAATATTTCAATGGATCAATTTTAGAATTAAGGTGTGTAGTATGAGAAAGCATGTAGTGTCACATTTTTTGTGAAGCAAATACCATAGCTAGGCAAGCCTTCTCTATGACCAAATAGTTTTCTTTGTATGAGACCAGTGTCCTACTAATGTAGTAGATAGCTCTTTCCTTATTGTTCTAATCTTCTTGAGCTAATAGGAAACTTAATGATGTATCTGTAGCAGAGATGTAAAGGATGAGAATATTCCCTAGAATAGGGGGCATTAATATTGGTGGACTTGCAAGATATTTCTTGATCTATGTTATCCCTTTATCATAATCTTCATTCCATTTGTAGGTCACACCCTTGTGTAAATTCTTAGTAAGGGTTGTGAATTGTCAGCCAGTTGGGAGATGAAACCCCGGATAGATTGTAATCGACCTTAGATTCCTCTCATCTAACTAATGTTGTGCTACGATGACATTTCCATGATGGCTTGGACCTTCACATGATCTACTTCTATGCCCTTTTCATAGATGATGTAACCAAGTAATTTTCTAGATGTTACCCCGAATGCACATTTCTCTGAGGTAAGTCGTAGACTAAACTATTCCATGTGATCCAGTATAGGACCTAGATCTGCAAGGTGTGTTTTTTGTTGAACGCTCTTAGATAGAGTGTCATCAACAGTCTTACATAGTCTTATGCATCATGTCAAGGAAGATAGTGGTGACAACCCTCTGATATGTAGCACCAGAATTCTTGAGTCCAAAAGGCATGATGTTCCAATAGAAAGTGCCCCATGCACATATGAAAGTAGTTTTCTCTTGATCTTTTGGCACGATTTTTATCTGGTTGTAGCTAGACAAACTATCCATTAGTGAGTACATTTCATAACCTGATGTCATGTCTACAATCATGTCAATGTTGGGCAATGGAAATTCATCTTTGGGACATGCCTTGTTCAAGTCTCATAAATATATGCAAACTCAGATGGATTTATCATGTTTAGATACTTGAACAATGTTGGAAATTCACTCTGCATAGTTAATTTCTTTGATGAATACAACCTTAAGAAGTTTTTCCAGTTCAGCTTTGACTAGTAAAGCCACATGTGGATGCATCTTTCAAAGCTTTTTTTGATAGGATTGACGCTTGGTGCAATGGACAAGTGATGCATGATCAGATTAGGATCCAATCCTAGCATGTTAGAATATTTCCATGAAAATTTGATCTTTTTTCTCCCAAAGAAGGCAATGAATTCCTCTCTTTCTTCCTTAGATAATGACTGTGCCAAATTAATGATCTGAGGTTCTGCTTTTGTACCCAAGTTTATAGGTTGATTTGTTTCAATTAGCACAGATGACCGTTCCTAAAAATGACTTGGAAGCATATCAAGTATTCCATCCTCAGGTGCCTCAGAGAGGTTTTCTTCCTCAGATACGTCCTTTATTTTTTCTTTTTTAGGCTTTGATACTACCACAATGTGGTTTTCACCATTAGAGCACCTATTATTTCTTCTTTAAATTTTGTGACTTCAGTTATGTTGACACTATCTTCCCTGGTGAAGGATGTTACGATTTTGACATCATTAAGGTAGTAGGAAAGAGCATAGTCATTCTTGAAAGTAAGGACTTCATTGGATGGAGAGGAGCAGTTCCAGTCTATGAGCTCGAGATGGCAGAGTAGAAGGGAGGTGATAGGTTCTATTGTGTTCATGGTACAATCATCAAAAGCATGGACTAAAAAGTTGAGACCTAAACCGATCTCATCCAAAGGCATGGTCAAATTCCTTTGACCCCTCGCAATTGTAGTAGAAGACAAGTTAACATCAATGGAATAAAACTCGTGTTTCCTAACACTAGAATCTTCACCTACATCGAGAAGGTTTTCATATGTATGTATAGAATCTACATCTCTGTCAAAGGTGCCTTCTGAAAGACTGTCAAACTCATATTCATGGGAGTCTGTCTCATCATTATTTTTCATATCAAGGACATAAGTGAAATCTACTCTTTTCCCCTAGTTTGGATGAGTTCTATCTAAAACCTCTGATATGGTCAAACAAGTAGCACTTGCATCACCATATGAGTCTAGTTCATCTCATGTGGTAGTGATGAGTGGTTGGATTTGTTCTTGTTGAAACCATTCTTGAAAATGTGGTGGCATATATAGTTCACCCTGATACCCAGGATCAACATTTTGCATTTCTCTCAATCGCTCATATGTTAGTGAAGCGAGTGAAGCAGTTTCATCTGAGTCATTGTCAGTCTCAACTCTATTGACGCATGGTATAAAATCATCCAGCTCAGCAAAGAATGCAGCAAGATCTGGAAGAAGAGGACAAGGAAAGGAATCCTCATCAGAGGTATCCTCAGAGTTTCCAGTTGTAGATGTGCCTTTAGGTTCTATTTGGTGGACTGGTTTTGGCACAAATTTGTTAATCCCTAAGTGAAACATGATTTTATTGAAGCCTAGACCTATACTATCACATGTTCATCTACCAATAGCTTCAATTGGTGCAAGAAATCCTTTATGGTTTACTCCTATAGGTTCGTTCCCTTTATATCCAAAGTGCTTCATAATAGATAGACCCTTGCCATACTGTTCAGGCTCTATATTGTGAGGTGGAGTGATTTGTTTGGGTGTATCCTCCCCTTTATAGATCTAGGCTTTGATAGCCCTATTTTCATCTTCTTCCTCTAGTGGTGTCGTGGTCAATACAAAGGTGGCACCGTATTTTGTTTGAGGAGGAGTTTTAGAAGGTTTATTTTCCTCAGAAGGTCTCCCATAAGAGCGTGGAGATAGAGGTAGAGACATTAGTATTAACACGGGTTAAATCTGATAACCCCCCATGCCAGTGTCCTTGAGTTTCAGAGTGTTTTCCATTTCCTTTAGCTTGGCCTCTAAGAGCTCAGTAAACTCTCTATTGGTGGGAACAAAGATATCTGCAGATTTAGTAAGCATGTTGCAATCATATCTTGTATTGGTAGGCATGGTCACTTCAGATCCTTGAAATGAGAATTTTATGCATTGATGATAATTTGAAGAAACCACCTACATTTCATGAATCCATGTTCTTCCCAATAGTATATTTTATGCTAGCATAATGTTGAGCACCTGGTAGATAACATCCATTTCAACAAGTCCAACTCAGATTGGTAACACAACTAGCCCCTTAGTTTTTTGCTCCTCTTCATCATATGCCTTAATGATGATATTTTTGCGGGCATCTATGCAGTCTTCACCATAGCCTAACTGAGTTAGGAAGATAGAAGAGAAGATGTTAAGACCAGCATCATTATCTATAAGGATATGACATATGCACTTTGGGCCAATCATGAGCTTGATATGCAAGGGGTTATTATGTGGATGACTCAAGGAATGGTCATATTCCTCAAAGAAAGACAAGTAATGAGGTGAGCTCAGGTGACCTACCATGGATTGCAACTCATCTAGATCTAAATCTTTTGGAACATTTGCCTCAATGAGGGCTTTGTCAAGAATCTCCCTATGAGCAAGGGAGATTTTTAGTAGCTCAAAGATAGTAATCTGAGCGTTAGTTCATTGCAATTGGTATCGTATGTTGTAATTAGCAACATTAGACAAGGGGACCAATTTCAAATTCTTATTGGCAGTGCCTGTGTGTGAGAATTTACACCTTCATCAAATTAGGATTAACAACTACAATTCTATGGAAAGAAATAATAATTTAGCCTAAGAATTGCAATTAATTCCATGACATCTCATGGTTCTCTAACTAAGATTTGTTGAAAGAGATCTCAACCTTAATCTCTCTCAAGGACAATCCTAGAATGAGAAATTTATACAAAAATGCCTAAATCTAGCTCAAATTCTCAAGATATGTGTGCTTTGCAACTCAAATGCTCATGATTATGCTCTCAAATCAACATTTTTCTTCTCAAAATGATCAAAATGTTCTTAATTGCTCACAAATTGCCTATAGTAATGATGCTATGCATTCAAATTTTCTAGGATATGATTTGCATACAAAATGGCTTGTATTTATCATAAATTTCCAAGGGTAGGGGGTAGAGTGAATTGATCATGATTAAGCCTTGGTTAGGTGAAAGGATTTGAGATGGTTTTATATGGGGGGACAATTTAAATGGTTGTCCTCAAAGGGTGGGACAAGAAGACAAAATCCTCAATTCTCATTGGTTGACCAAATTGTGTTCAAAGATAATAGGATTTATTTAATTCAATCAATTAATTAAATTATCCATGTAAGGGTGAATAGGTTGGATTTTTATTTTTGATTTAAAACTATACAATTAATTGATTAAAATCAATTATATAATTTTGATTGATCCCTTTTAGGCTTATATATGATTATTTGATTTCATTACTAATTAATCCTCTAATTTTAATTTGATTTTGTCCAATTTGCTTGATAAATGTCCATTTGGATGATTTTGATCCATTTTGACAAGATTTAGGAAAATTGGCTGAGATTTGCAGATTTGGATGATTAAGAAACACCTAGTCAATTTTAGGTGTCTAAAAATGCCCCTCTTTAAATTGATGTGCGAAGTGCATTGATTCAAAGAAAACTTGATGTCCTGATCATTGATTTAATACTGATGTTTGATTGATTAACTGATGCAAAACCTTAGATTGATAATTTGATTGATATCTTGATGTGAAACCGGATGTAGAACTTGATGTGGAACCTGATGTGGAACTTGATGTGAAACTTGATACAGAACTTGATGTGAAACCTGATGTGGAATACCTCACTGATAAAGTTTGAATTTTTAATGCCCCAGATTTGATGTAAGATATGATGGAGAATCCTAGTTTGACGATATGATGATGCCCCCTCAAAAATGAAAACATGTTGATGTTTGGATGTCAAGAATTGAATGAAATGGATGATGAATAGATCCAAGATGATTTCATTTCTGATAAATACTAATGTTGAAAAAGATGTCAAAAGATGCCCCAGTGTGCAGAATGCAATTTAGTCTTACCGGCGTCAAAAATCTTCAAAATTAGGGTAAAATAGCTTAAATAGGTTGAAAAACCCAAATTTACTATTCATTTTCACTTTTTACTATTGAGATTTTTTCTCTGATCCTATGACAATTGATAGCGATGGTGGTCCCCATATGAGAGAATTAGTTTGAGAGAGCATGTTGTTATCACAGACCTCCTGACTACAGACCTCTAGTGAGTGACTTCAACCTTCCTAGTGCATTTATTGCTCCATTTAATAGCATTTATTGCATGATTTTGATGTTTTTTAGAATAGGATATTTAAAATGCTACGTAGGAAACTTTAAAAGCCACCTAAGCTAGTAAACCACCGCCTCTACATGTTAAAAATCCGCGTACGACCAAACCACAACCACCTAGGAGCTAGGTCAAAATGTGTAACCCAATTATTTGAACGCCGCCTACAAAACCCTTCGCTATTTTAGGATTCTAAAGCTGCGTATGAATGTTAGAAAGCCGTCTAGGACTTTAAAAGGCTGCTTACAATGTAAAGTGCCACCTCCGATGTTTAAAGGACCGTGTGTGAGATTTTCAATGCTGTGTGGCTGAATAAAGCCGCGTACACTTAGTCAAGTTCCGCCTATAAGGAATTTTGAGTAAAACCTGAGATAGATAGGATAAATTGCCTTTGATTGATCATCTAGATTACTTGATTGATTTCCAAGCTAGAAAATGTGATTCCATGATGTCACTTAGTGTTTAAGATATTAGAAAAAAATCATACCGATGAATGTTTGATATGCCAATCACATTGATTAAAATGATGCCAAATTGATCCCTTCTCAAGATCTAGAGGTTAGGAACAATAAGTTGATGCGCTAAAAATAGAGAAAAGATAGATTTAATGTGGTTGATTGACTCAGAATGATCCACCAATAGAAAGAACTAATATAATTCACTTTGTTTCAAAATGTAGGAACATTACCATAAATTGCGAGTACATGGTGTAGTTTCTTGGATATTTGATTTAGTCGATGAGTTGACCATCCCTAAGAGATGTACTATTTAGACATGTGGTCTTAGTTTCCTCCTTGATCTCCCTTGGTTTCAACTGAACTAAGGTTTGTTGATAGCTATGGCAGAGTGATGGCACTCTGACCATAACACTTTCCATTTACCCCTCAGCGAGATGACTATCACGCTAGAGGATGTATACAGATTGCTGAGGATCCTGACTCATGGAGAGCGGGTATACTATGATTCAGTCTACGATGGTAGCATATGTAGATGGGTGTTTGGAGATAACACCATTGAGAATGACTGTATTACATGGGCATAGTTTGCTTCATTTCCTACTTTTCCAGCATTACTAGGAGCAGTTATGAGAGGGTTGTTGCTTTCAAATAGGAGAGGTCGTGGCTTTTCATTCAGATGGGGCCATATATTGGAGGACTTGATTGCACATCCTCAAAGATTTGACTGGGGTTCCTGTGTGTTGGCCTAGCTTTACCATGATTTACATGAGATTATATATAGGCGCAGCGCATCTATCTCAGCAGGTGCAGTTTTATTATAGCTATGGACTTCAGAGCATATCCCTATAACCAGACCTATCTCAGCATGAGTGCAGGCCCAAGGTTATCCATATGCATTTTTGTATGATGGTATGCTTGTCCAACATCGTCTAGGCAAGGTTGATTTTTTGCATCGTACTATCAACGATATTGATCAGGTCGTATGGAGACTGTATTTAGGATGCGAGGGATGGAGAGAGGATGATGATGAGTTGCCTTATATGTTTTCCCTCAGTGGATGATTGTTCAATCACCACTATGTATAGAGAGATTTTTCTTTGGGAGAGTGCTCTGTTAGTATGGCCAAGTATAGGATATGCCCCTAGGTATGGCACTTTATGCTAGGGTATAGGCAGAGCAATCCATGTGGGGAGCTCAGGTTGATTATCATTTTTCCTGTGCACAGATTGAGAAGCTCGAGTATGTCAGATGGGAGATGATGACACATGTAGCTGATGTAGGTATGTTCACTGAGTTTTGAGAGTGATTCTCACGACACAGGTTCCTCAGATTCATAGATCCAGTGGAGCCCATTCCTGATGTTGATGATCTATCAGATGATGACGATGGAGATGATGATGATGATGGTGATGGAGATGGCCGAAGACCTTAGAGACAGATGGTTTAGAGAGCACCTAGGGCTCCTAGGGGATAGAGAGCTACAAGACTTCAGATGTGGGGTGGTCATGCTAGGGGACGAGGTGGTGGATTTGGTCAGCCTAGACAGAGGCGAGTGCAGGCACAAAAACCTCCCCAAAGATAGGCTCATGGTAGAGTTGGAGCAGAGTGGGCTAGGAAGAGACATAGATGGGTTTAGGTTTCCAAAAGGGTCCCTCTATAGGTTCCATTACAAGTACAGGATCCACAGAGATAGGTTGATCCTTAGATTAGTTCACATAGCTACAGAGTGGACCACAAATACACGCGATAGCCCATGTATCATTAGCACCACAAGTACCATGGGCACCTCCAACATCACATGCACCTCCATTTCCTCCTATTGTGGATATCTTAGTTCAGGATGTGAGAGGATTACAGGCAGGGATGACTATAGTGATAGGTCGGTTGGATCAGGTTACGACTATGTTGCAGCAGTTTTTGGCTACTTTAGCTTAGTTACCTACCAGTGCGAGCACTAGTCAGGAACCACCTTCCACACAGGATAGATCATGTGACTAGAATCCTGATGGTGTAGGAGGTTCAGGTACAGGTATCGTGGGAGATGGATCAGGTGCCACTGCTGGGTCATGAGATAGATAGAGATCTGTGATATCCAGATATTGTATTGATGTATCATATGGAGTTTTGATCAGGACATGATGTATGGATCATTTTGTCAATGTATCTTTGATATATAGATTTTTTATAGACATTTTATGATGGACATTTATTTATGATTATCTTCCATTGATTCCCCTTTGATGATGTTGTTATGAGATTTCTTTTATGCAAAGCTACATGATTTTATGATGCATTTACTTTTATTATTCTATGGATGCAATCTCTTAGATTAGGACATAGATAGATGGATGTAAATGATGTTAATGTAACTTATTTGTATATGATTTTCTAATGTTGTCATGATGTATGGATAATGCAATGCAAGGATATGGATGAAATACTTAGTGCAATGGTAAAATGAATGCAACTATCTTTTTGGTTTTTTTTATGTATGCAAGTTAATTTATGAAATGCAATTCCTAAATGATGATTGGATAAATGACTAATGATTAATGCTTTTTCTTTTCTTTTCTCTTGCTATGAATATAATGAATAATGATTAATGCTATGAATGCAAAAGATAATCTCATATTGATGATTTGAAACCATTGAATTGATGTAACCCAACATTATTTAACCCCCTTGAACTTTGAAAAATGCTAAAAATAAAGGCCATTAATCTAACATGAAAATGCAATTAAGCTAACATGAAAATGCAATGCAACTAAGTGTCCTTGAGGTTTGTGAAAGAAATGAAAACAAAGATATATTTTCATCATTGAGCATTGTGGAACTAGGAGTCGATACAATCCTTACTAGTGCCACTACAACCATAAGGATATGAATATGACTTTCATCTCATTTGGTAACCTTCTAAAAAAATGAGTATAACCCTCACTAGTTGAATGACCAACTACGGGAGTATGAATACCGGTTTAATCAGATTCAATGTTGCAAGTGGATGTTGGTATTAAGATATTGAAAATCTAAATAGCCAAGGTATCCTTTTGCGTGAACAAACAAAGGTTAACCCTCATTCCTATATGAATGTCCTCGATGGTTCTTTGATGACCACGTCCTTAGACGAATTCACACAAGTTAAAGGATCTTCCTCAAAACAGTCACATAGAAGTTAAGAAAACATCATGTCTCCATCATCGCCAATCTAGTCGAAACATCATCGATTAGCTAAAAAGAATATGACTTGAAAAAGTCAATGAAAAACTCATCCAAAATTTCAAGTGTTTTGAAATGTATCAAGATTTTCAAAAAAAATTCCAAACATGTTGATCATTTAGGGTTTGTCAATTTTTAATCCTGATAAAATAAGTCAATGAAACTCAAGGATCGTGTTGTAGGACCAAACTATTTAGGGTTGAACAATGATATCCATCAAAGGTTCCAAAATATGTCTCCTCAAAATCTGAAAAAATGCTTCTGTCATGTAACCAAAATTGTGCACTTTTGAATCCATTTAGTACCAAAATTCATGATGGTTGCCCCCAAGTGATAAATGTGATCAATGTGAAACTTAGGGTAAAATGGGATCTAGAATGAAATAATGCATCTTTGAGACTTTATTATGACTTATGTACAAATGATGGATGCAATGAGGATATACACGATGAGATGATTAAATGCAATATGTACAAATGTGACTAGGAAAGACATAAGGGACAAAAGGCACTTGTTTCTAGGTTTTCACCTTTTGGGATTATTTCTATTTTTCTCTTTTTCACTTCTTTTTTCTACCAAGGCTCCTATTGCTATGTTTTCACCAAGGCACTTTTTCTCTTTTTCAATTTTTTTTTCATTTTTTCTCTTTTATGTTTTATTTTTTTGTATCGTCAAGGCGCCTATTTGCTAGGTTTTCACCAAGACAACATTTTTTGATTTTCCAAATGTTTTTTATTTCTTCATGCTCAATTTTCTCCTTTTTCTAATTTTCTGCTTTTCCAATATTTTTGGCTTTTGAACTTTTTGGTTTTTTTTGGTATTTTGATATTTTCTCCTTTTTTTTGTATTTTGAATTTTTCCCATGTACAAAGTTGATGCTGACTCATTTGATACTCTCAACTGATACTCTTTCCTCTGATACTCTTTCATCTAATCAGGTGTGAAACCTCTTAAGATAAATTCTATTTATGGGTTCTTGCAATTCATCACCATCACAATTGCTCGATTTGTAAGTCCCCGTTCCAAAAGAAGAAACAATGACAAAAGGACCAAGCCAATTTTCTTCCCACTTTCTTTTCTTTTCTCTATCAACCTAATTCTTTGGATTCTCCCTCAATACTAAATCTCCCACTTGAAAGGTTCTTGGTTTAATATGCTTGTTATAATTCTGTGAGATTTGATTTTGATACACTTTCAAATGATCATAAGCTTGAGTTTGGTGTTCCTCCAATAATTCTAATTGTTGAAGTCGGACAACTCTATAATCCTCATCTGTAATCAATCCATGCAATGACACTCTTAGGGATGGTATTTCAACTTCTAAAGGTAGAACAACTTCGGCCCCATAAACCAATGAAAAAGGTGTAGCTCCTGTTGGGGTGTGAATACTATTTCTATAGGCCCATAGTGCTAGATTGATTTGAAGATGCCAATCTCTACCTGACTTGCTAATCGATCTTTTGAGGATTTTGAGGATATTATTATTGGTAGCTTCAGCTTGTCCATTACATTGGGGATATTAAATGGATGAAGAATGATGAGTAATATGGAATGTGTCACAAAGTTCATCTACTTCCTTGTTCTTAAACTGGTTTCCATTATCCATGATGATGGCATAAGGAATGCCATATCAATAAATGATATGATTAAGGATAAACATGGAAATTTGTTTCCCCGTTGCAGTTGTTAAAGGGACAACCTCAACCTATTTTGTGAAATACTCTGTTGCAGTGAGAATGTACTTATGTCCATTTGAAGAAGGTGGATAAATCATGCTGATCAAATCAAAACCTCATTGGTAGAATGGCCATGGTGTGACAAATGGGTGTAATTCTTATGTCGGTACGTAGATCATGTCTCCATGGTATTGACATTTTGCACAAACCTTTACAAACTGACAAGCATCACTTTCTAAGGTTTTCCAAAAGTACCCCATGCGTAGGATTTTCTTATCTAGGTTTTAAGCACTCAAATTTGACCCACAAATCCGCTCGTGGACATCTTTTAAAGCTAATTTCAATTCATCTTCCTCTAGACATCTAAGGAGCGTTCCGTAAGACCCTTACAATACAATGTGTCAAAAAGGATGGTATAATGAGCCACTTGTCTTATAAAATTTTTCTTTTGAGCACAGGTTTGGTCTATAGGTAAGGTTTGGTCTTTTAGGTAGGCATAAATGGGTCGATACCATGGTGAGTCATGTCCATTGAAAAGGGAAATAATTTTGGTATCAGGTAGGTCAAATACTGGTTTAACCAATTCTTCCACCAAGAACTCATACCTCACGTTTTGATTAGGCATTTGAAGCAAAGATGCCAAGGTAGACATTGCATCCGCTGCTCTATTCTTGTCATGTGGGATTTGTTCAAACGTAATCAAAGCAAATTAATTTTTTCAATCATCCACCAATTTCTTGTAAGGCATCAATTTATCATCCTTGGTATTGTATTCATTATTGACTTGATTGATGACTAATTGAGAGTCCCCATAGACTTTTAATTCTATGACATTCCATTCCAAGGCCATCTTGATACCTATGACCAAAGCTTCATACTCTGCAATGTTGTTTGTACAAGGAAACAATAACTTGTAAGATTTTGGGATTGTGTAACCTTGAGGAGTGATCAAAAGAATGCCTGCCCCACTACCATTTTGGGTGTAAGATCCATCAAAGTATTAAGTCCATGTCTTAGCTTCCACTTTACTAATCTTGGAATCAGGAAACTCCAAATGAATGGGATGTGTAGATTCTAAATGATATTCGGCCAATTGATCTGCAATAACTTGACCTTTGATTGCTTTCCTATCCACATACTCAATGTCAAACTCACTAAGCACCATTACCCATTTTGCAATCCTTCTAGTTAGAGCTATTTTGGTAAGTAAATATTTCAATGGATCAATTTTGGCTACGAGCTTCACCTTATTCATCAACATATAATTTCTTAACTTTTGAGAGGCAAATACCACTGCTAGGGAAGCCCTTTCCATGAAACTATAGTTTAATTCATATTTGATCAATGTTCTACTCAATTAGTAGATAGCTCTTTCTTTTCCATCATTATCCTCTTGTGCCAAATAAGACTCCTAAAGATTTTTACGTTGTTTATATATAGAATAATAAAGGTTTGCCTTGAATAGGTGGCATCAAGATGGGTGGATTCATAAAGTATGTTTTCAACAATGTAAAATCTTTATCACACTCCTCATCCCATGTAAATATGATGTCTTTATGTAGCAACCTTGTGAATGAATGGAATTTTTTTTCCAATTGAGAAATGAACCTCCTTATAGATTGAAGTCTTCCTTGAAGTGATATCATTTGACTAATATTATTTGGAATGTCCATGTCCATTATTGCTTGTACTTTTTCAGGATCTACTTCAATGCCTTTTCTAGAAACAATGTACCCTAGGAGTTATCTGGATTGTACCCAAAAAGCACACTTCTTTGGGTTGAGTCTCACTTTGAATTGTTCTATCCTTGTCAAAATATTTTCAAGTATGGGTAAGTGATATTTTATCTCATGTGACTTAGCTAGATTATCATCCACATAGTCTTCTAGGAAGGTGTGCATCATGTCATGGAAAATGGTAGTCATTTCTCTTTGATAAGTTGCTCTGGCATTTTTGAGACTGAAGGGCATCACATTCCAACAAAAAGTACCCCATGAGCATGTAAAGGCTGTCTTCTCTTGATCTTTAGGTGCAATGAAAATTTGATTATATCCACTAAATCCATCCATAACTGAAAACATAGAATGACCGGCAGTTAGATCCATAATAGCATCAATACTAGGTAATGGAAAGTCATCTTTCGGGCAAGCAAGGTTTAAATATCTGAAATCTGTGAAAACTCTTATGGATTTATCATGTTTAGTAACTGGTACAATGTTGGAGATCCATTCTTTATATGCAATTACTCCTATGAATCCCACCTTGAGTAATTTTTCCAATTCTTCTTTGACTAAAAGGGCTACATGTGGATGCATTTTTCTCAATTTCTTCTTGACGGGATTAACTCTAGGTTTCACATTCAAACGATGCATATGAAACTTGGATCCAATTTAGGAATGTCAGAATATGACCATGAAAAGTTTACTTTCTTTGCTTGAAAGAATTTGATGAACTCTTTTCTCTCCAAGGGACTCAAAGATGCTGCCAAGTGAATAAATTTGGGATCCACTTCGGTACCAATGTTAACTTTTTATGTAGTTTCAATGAGTATAGGTGATATTTCATCTTCATGTTCTGGTAGGGTGTCCAACCTCTCTTCCTTAGGTGCCATAGTTGGGTTTTCACCTTTGGGTCTAGCACTGCCACGTGGTGGTTTTCACCACTGGACCTTCTCATTTTTTTGTATTTTTTCTTTTCATTCTGTGGATTGAGAGGTTGAAAACCTACCCCTATCATCATGTCCTGAGTGAATTCATTAATGGAAGAATTTGTTTCAACCACATTTAGGTATAAGGCCATTGCATTGTCATTTGGGAAGTATAGTAAGTCATTTGGCTCGGAAAGATCCTAATCAATAAGTTTAAGGTGCATTAAGGAAAAAGAGTCATTGGATGAATTTTCATTTTAAGGATTTAAGGACATGACTTCATTTTATGGTTCATACATTTTATCATCAAGGTCTATGACATGTGCCTCTTCAAGATGGTCCATGGAAGAAGGATCAAAATCCTCTTCACTAGAGTCCTCTAAGATTTCCATGGGAAATAAAGTGTGTGGATTAAAAACTAGGTTAGAATCTCCCACCCACGAAGGTAACCAAGGTTCACCTACCCATTGATTGTAAGGAGGTGCTTCTTCTACATTGGATTGTTGAGGTTCACTTGATGTTTGAGTAAAAGTCAACCCTTGAGTCACATGTTCTTGATTCTCAACATTTGGAGGAGTTGCATAAGTGTGAATGGTATCAACCTCTATGTCATGAAAAGATTCTTTGGAAAAGGAACCCCATTCATAATCCCTAGAATCATCTTCACTTTCAGAGCCTACCATATGGATATGTGCACAAAAATCATGCATGGGACTTTAACCTTCTCCTTTATGTTGGAAACCTATGTCGGCTTTCTCTTCTTTTTCTCTCCAAACTGGTTCAATAGGTTCTAACAACCCCCTATGTCAAAATCCTAAGGGTCCTCTTCCCTTATATCCCATTTTCTTCATGATATCAAATCCTTTTCCATGTTGATCTGTTTGGATGTTGATATGTTGCACCCTTTCAATAGGATTAGCTGAATTATCCTCCTCTTTATAAAGCCATTGTAATACTTCATTATCCCCTTTTTCCATTTCTTGTTTGTCACATTCTCTCAAAAAGTGAAAATTATATTTGTGAGGTTGATGATTTTTGGATGGCTTCCCATGTGTCCTTGGATATGTAGGTAAATCAAATAGGGAGATGGAATATTCCCCTACCCCTTTTGAGTTAATTTTGCATTGTTTCTCAAATTGATTCATCATGTCACTCATCTTTTGATAATGATCATTCTTAGCTTATTCTCTTTCTTCCTTAGTAGGTTTTGAAGTTTACATTCTCAATGTTGAAGTCTTGACTGAATTATCATTTGAATTTTGACCCTCATAACTCATCTTTTCTTTTCCCTTAGTTGATGTAGTTGAGTTAGTTTGATTAGGGTTGGAAGTTGATGTAACATTTGATGTCAGCTTTGAACTTTCCTCTTTATCTTTTTCCATGGTAATATCAGGGATGACTCCTTCCCTATTATGGGGTATGAATAGTTCGTGACTTGGCTTCAAGGCATTTCAATATTGAAATGGGTTTGAATCTCCTCCAATCGTGATCTCTTCCCCCATGTGTGGAAACTTTATGCATTGGTGATAGTTAGAAGGTATCACTTGCATTTCATGAATCCATGGCCTTCCCAATAGGATATTGTAACTCAATTCCATATCAAGGACCTGACATATGGTATTCTTTTTGATAGGTCCCACTTGAATTGGTAGAATAATCATACCCTTGGAAGATTGTTCCTCCTCATCATAAGCCTTAATGGTGATTTTGTTTTTAGGGTCAATAGAAGACTCGGTTAACCTTAATGATTTGACAAGGTTTAAAGTGAAAATATTAAGACCAGCTCCCCTATCTATGAGAACTCTCTTGACCCTATGCCTTTGGATTAACACTTCTATGTGCAAGGGTAAGTTTTGAGGATGTGTGGTAGACATATCATCTTGCTCTGAAAATGAAAGCCAATGAGGGGCTATGAGATGTCCTACCATGTTCTGAAATTTATCTTCCTCCAATTTTATAGGAACGGTGGTCTCAACTAAGGATTTTTCCAAAATCTCCTTGTGATTAGGAGATAATTTCAACAACTCCAAAATTGAGATTTGTGTTGGACTCTTTTGTAATTGATCTACCAAACTATAAGGCTTTATTGTAGGTGGTATTTGTTTAGCCAAAATAATTGGTGTTTTGGGACCAATAGTAATAGGAGTACCCCCTTGTAGGGTAACTTTTGAGGCTTTCCCCCTTGTGATGGCATTAGAGGTCTCCACTTTAGGTTGATCTTTGATCACCACAACATTGATAGTACTCTCATGGCTGGATAAAGAATTGATAGTATTATCATAGGTATGTACAAAGTTAACATTATTATTGCCTCTTGCATTGTTCCCATGGTTTCCTCCATTGGTTGAGTTGGAAGATTCTCCTTTTTCATGTTTATAGAAAGGATTCTTAAACTTTGTGTGATCTTCATTAGTTTGAGGACCTTCTACTTTTATCACACCATTCTCAATGATATCTTGTACCACATGTTTGAGTTGCATGCAATCATTTGTCTTCTGTCCCCGATTTCTATGGTACTCACAATGGTTATTCTCACTTCACCAATTTGTCTTGATTTGAGGTTCATATGGTTGAGCCCTTGGTAGGTCAACAAGTTTATTTTCAATAAGTGTCCTTAATGAATTTTCCAATGGTTCACCCAAATTAGTGAATTTCCTTTTGGGTGTAGGTGCAAAGAAAGGTTTAGGCTTGTAAGCCCCTTGATTATTACCAAAGTTGTTATTAGTGTTGTTGTTGTTAAAGGGCACTTTGGGTGCTTGATTAAAATTATTGGCTTGAACTGAACTTTGGGTGAGATTGAAAGGGGTGGCATTTAAAGTATTTTCTTCTACCACTCCATCATTAACCACTCCTTTGTTGTTGTTATTTCTCATCCAAAATCGGTTGTTGTTAGGGGTATTGCGATTTTGATTGGTATTGGAGGTATTGTTGTTGTTGTTATTCTTGTTAACCTTGTAAAGTTTAATTTCTCCAATTTTGAGCAATACCTCTTCCATTGTAACCCCATTCTCAATTAGGTCTTGGAATGACCTAGGACATTTTAGTCTTAACCGATAGTTCATTTCATGATTCAAGCTATTCACAAAGATATCCATCTTCTCCTTTTTGGGTACACTTTGAGGGTATCTAGCAAATACTGCTCTCCATTGTTGTAGGAAAAGTAGGAATCCCTCTCCTTATATTTTCTTGGTGTTACATAAATTAATCATTTTAATCTCACGTTAGATATTATAAGAGTAATGAGTTACAAACTTAGAGGCCAATTCTTCAAAGGTTCGGATGTCAGAGGGTAACTTCGAAAACCACTCCATTTCCATGCCTCCCAAACTTCTAGGGAATAACCTCATTAGGTATGTTGTGTCATGCATTAAATCTAGACTCAATGCACACAATTCCCTTAAGTGATCTTGAGGATTATTTTTTCCTTCATATTTGTCATATTTAGGAAATATAGCATTAGTTGGGAATGGAACCATGATTAATGACTTATCAAATAGAAAAGGACACAAAGCTTTGATAGAAAAGGGTTTAGGAACCCCACTTTGTTTCATCATGTCCAATTGCATTTGGAAAAGTTGGAATTTCTTGTTCATGATATCAATGGGGTTAGCCTCAGCTTCTTTTTGTTTAAGTTTGAGACCCGTTTGTGCTAGGTCTAGAAAGTATTTTGCCTTGTCTTTTTCCAACACTTTTTCTATAAGCTTCATGAAGAAGGGACTTTGAATTGCTTCATTTACCTTTTCATCAGTTTCTTCTTCATCATTAGGGTCAATGTTTCCCCCATTGTTATTATTTAACCCTTGGTTATTAGGGTCAAGGTTAATTCCTCCAAGGTTGTTGTTGTTTAACCCTTGATTGTTAGGGTAAATGTTTCCTCCTCCATAGGTATTGTTATTTGATCCTTGATTGTTAGGATCAGCATTTCCCCCTCCATTGTTATTTGTCTCCTTGTTGACATGATTGATTTGGTCGAGATCCATATTGCCAAATGGAAAGGACATTATTGGCTTTGTTTCCTTTATAGGTTCTTGTGAAGGTCTTTAAGAACTAAAAGAATCACTCAGAAAAGGACACTCTTGCCTTAGATAGGATCCATCGGGTTGTGAGGTAGCCTTGATGTAATGAGATCACATAAAAGTCGGCATGAACATAAATCAAAAAAATATCTTAGGCTTTTTATCTCACTTAAATGATCAGTACTTGGATAATTTTCAAAAGGTCCAATAATGGTGGATTCTGATCAATTTGTAGTTACACAGAGGTAAAATCCTGAAAAGGGTATCCAAAAATGTTGGTATCTTATTTCAAACCTCCAGTGAATATCCACTATTTTCCCTTCTTTGTTTATGGGCGGCACTTGCCTCTGTGTAGGCGGCCTTTAAATATTGGTATGCAGTTAGTGGAATTCCTTTACGTGGCACTCTGTAATTCGCAGGCAACGTTGGCCTATTGATAGGCAGTTTTAAAATGTTTTCACATGGAAATTTCCAGTGGATTACCCAGCTTATGAATGTTTCCAGGCGGCATTTAAAAGTTTCAGGCGGTACAAAAAATTTTGTACGCGGCTCTTTGCTGATCAAAGTTAAAATTTTTAATTTTTTTTGGAATTTAAAAGTTTAATATTTTTTATCAAACCTATTAAAGAAGATTCTTGTGTGAAAATAAAGTTCAAACTCAACACACACATCAAATTTGCATCATATCCCTAAAAAACACTAAAAGTGTATGTTCTCAGATGTTTTTACAGGTATAACACAAGAAGTTCTTCCAAGCAATCTACCTAGAGTCAAACAAATATGGCTTTTAACAATGGCTCTAAAAATGAAGGCTTACTATTTAACAAGGTTTTAATCACACCTCTGTTCTAAATCTTGTCAAGTTCCTTTACCCCCTTGTGGGCTTCCCACATGCATGAAAGTACAATTTTGCACAATCTCGAAGGACTACTCGAGGAAGTGAGGATAACTTGCACAAGACTTAGTCACTTTCCGATTAAGGTAAAGTGTATTTTTTTATAGTGGGTTGGATGATATCATGACAAAAGAGATTGTCTCCCACTTTGGTTCATTCCCTCTCACCGTTCTCATAAGGCAAATCTCAGGAGGCAGACCCTCTAAAGTTCTATTTTATCTAGCATTTATAGAAAAACAAGAAATCAAACTCGGTTCAACAAGTTTGGGAGTTTGATTCACTTAGATAGTGAATAGCATATCCCTATTGTCATTCCTTGTTCAAAACACCTCAAACACACTTGTTGTTTTTCAACCCCTTGACAAGGGGGTTCTTAAAAATGAAGTGTGTGGTTCAATTATCCTCTCTTTCTTTCTACCACCCAAACTTGACACTTTTGGCTTTTTGATCAACTTCAAAAAGTTGAGACCATATACCTAATGTCTCGTTTGAATGGACAATAATAGGGTGTCCCTAATTATACTAGATTCAAAGAATTTTACACAATTTAAGAAATGCAAGCTTGATTTGAAAAATACCTTGTTTTGAAGCTAGCAAAGGCTAGGCACATTTTTGATGTATTTTTCCATTTTTGCTACTCACCTAGTGGCAATTGTTCCCACTCCAGCTCCTCCAACAAGTTATTCGACACAACAAAGACAAATTGAAGAAAAAATTGCAAATTCAATTGACAAAATGCTCCTAAGTTCTTTTTGATCAAATTTTTCAAAATCAAGCTTAAAGAACTCAAAAAACAAGAAATCAACTAAAGAGTAGGGAATTTATTTTTGTATGCAAAAAATACTTTTATATAGTGATCATAAAAATGCTCTTGTTCTTTTAAACTTTCTAAAATGTTAGATGCATGAATTTCTTTAGAATGTTTAGTTTGTGCTCTTACCTCTTTGCTAGGCTTTGTCACTCTATTATCTGGTTTTTGTACTTTTGGATGATTTTTCATCTGGAGGAATAAAAAATACAGAGAGTTAGAACAGTGAACAAATCAATTAGAACTTGATTAAAAGCAATAAATTCTACGTGGCCTTTAATAGCTAATAAGAAACTTTTAATTGTTACAAATAGGAATTTAAAATTTTAAAGGTGGAAATTAAAAGTTAACACATGGCTCTGAAAAATGCATAGGAGGCAAAGGAAAATTCACAGGCGGCGCAAAATGTGCAAATTGCGGTCAAAGAATAATAGCACATGGCTCCAGAAAGATCACAGGCAGTCCTTTGTTGTTAACAAGTGGCCCTTTACAAAACGAGGCGGCACACTTTATCTCATACCTGACCTAAGAATGAAAGATAGAAATAGAAGAAATTTGCACGCGAATTTTGACTGTTCACAGGCGGCTTCAGAATCTTTGTAGGCAGCTCTTTACCTATTTTCTACAAAATGATCAAGAAAGTGAAACAAAACACAAAAAAATATGATAAAAATGATTGAATTAAGGCCTAAAGCCCCACGGTGGACGCCATTTGTGTGTGAGAATTTATGCCTTCATGAAATTAGGATTAACAACTACAATTCTATAGAAAGAAATAACAATTTAGCCTAAGAATTGCAATTAAATCCATGACATCTCATGGTTCTCTAAGCTTTGTTGAAAGAGCTCTCAGCCTTAATCTCTCTCAAGGACAATCCTAGAATGAGAAATTGATACAAAAATGCCTAAATCTAGCTCAAAATCTCAAGATATGTGTGCTTTTCAACTCAAATGCTCATGATTATGCGCTCAAATCAACAATTTGCTTCTCAAAATGATCAAAATGCTCTTAATTTCTCACAAATTGCCTATAGTAATAATGCTATGCATTCGAATTTTATCATGATTAAGCCTTGGGTAGGTGAAATGCTTTGAGATGGTTTCAAATGGGGGGACAATTTAAATAGTTGTCCTCAAAGGGTGGGACAAGAAGTCAAAATCCTCAATTCTCATTGGTTGATCAAATTGTGTTGAAATAAAATAGGATTTATTTAATTCAATCAATTAATTAAATTAGCCATGTAAGGGTGAATAGGTTGGATTTTTATTTTTGATTTAAAACTATACAATTAATTGATTAAAATCAATTATATAATTTTGATTGATCCCTTTTAGGCTTATATTTGATTATTTGATTTTATTATTAATTAATCCTTTGATTTTAATTTTATTTTGTCCAATTTGCTTGATAAATTTCCATTTGAATGATTTTGATGCATTTTGATGAGATTTAGGACAATTGGCTGAGATTTGCAAATTTGGATGATTAAGAAACACCTGGTCAATTTTAGGTGTCTACAGTGCCAACAACAACTTTATCTACAATTTGTTTTGGTGCTGAAGCAGAAGGCTTAGGGCCTTTGAGAATGATCTTTGAATGAGACTAAGTAATTTTCTTACCATAAACCTGAGATTGTTCTTGGTCAGAATAATGTAACATGGGTCCTCGCAAGACAAAGAGAGTTTTGTGCTTGGGAGCATCTTCTCTTCCCTTGATGGTAAAACTATTACAATACTCAACATCAACAGGTTAAACCATATAAATGATATTATCATTATTAGTATATGTATAGTTGATCTTGGCATGAGAATTTTTATCCTTAGAGGATTCACCTTTCTCATGAGAAGGAAAGGGATCTTTGAAGGCTTGATGATCCGATTTCTTGTTGTGACCTCCTACAGAAATAACCTCACTGTCGATAAGGTCTTGGACCCTATACTGTATTTGAATGCAGGTAGCCCTTTTGTGACCCTTTTTCTAGTGGTAATCGTAGTACGTAGATTTATTTCACCAATAGGTTCATGGTTACGGATTGAACGGACGCGAATTATCTAGAGGAGTGAGTAATTGGTTTTCCAAGAGAGTCTTATAAATTGTGTCGAGGGGTTCTGCTAGAGGAGTGAACTCATGCTTGGGTTGAGGAACCCAAGGTTTAGACCTAGAAAAGTGCAAAGGCAGTTTAGTTTGTGTCGCAGCCTATTCAGTGGCTTTGGTCGCCTGCATAGTGGTAGTAAGATTAAATGCAGCCTTTTGAGGCTTGTGAGTCACATTGTCAACAACTCCATCATTCACAACATTCTAGTTTTCATTGACAAATTTTTGTTTGTCTTTTCCCGAGGAGGAGGACCCTTGTTTATTATCATTGTGTAGGGTCAGTTCTCCTTTCTTGACCATGAAAGTTTAAATTCTCATATCTTGTTTGATCATGTCACCAAAGGTCAAAGGACCTTGCAGCTGTACTTGATACCCAAAATTGGGAAGAATATTGTCTTAAAACATGTCAAGCTTTTTAGACTCGAGTATTTTACGGAAAATATTTTGTATAAATTTATCTCCATCTCTGGAGAAATGTCAAGAAAGGTTCCCCGTGGTTTTTCTTTAAGTTACAAAGATCATGGATGTTAACCAGATGTTGGATGTTGTGCAAGTAATCTTGCAGAAACAAGTTGGCAATCTCATCAAAGGTCTTGATGCCAGTAGGTATCCTAGAGAACCACTCCATGGTTGACCATCCTAAACTATGTAGGAAGAGATGGATGAGGTAAGTTTGGTCATGTATAAACTCCATAGAGAGAGCATCAAACTCTTTTAGATGATCTTGGGGATCAGAGGTACCCAAGTATTTGTCGTACTTGAGAAGTTCAACTCCTTTAGGAAAAGGAGGCATGCACATACTTTTGTCAAATGGGAACGGACAAATGCTTTCTAGTGTGAACTATGTGGCAAGTTTGTCTTTATCCTTCATGAATTGAAGGAGTTTTTCTTGCATGATTTGAACTTATTTTTCAACCTGGATTTTTTGGTTTCTTCCTCTTTTGTGAAAAGAGTCTCCAAATTGTAGTTTGAGGGTAGCTTAGTCCCTTGATTAGCTAGCTCCAGGAGATATTTCACTTTCTCTTCCTTCAGGAGGATCTCCATCATTTTAAGGAAGTGTTTATTTTTGTGGGCATCCACTATATCCTCCTGGGTTATTACCTCCTCCTCACCACTAGGGGGTTGTGATAATGATATTTACCCTTGGAGGTTTTAGATGTATCATTATCTTTTTTATTTTCACCCCCTTGATTTTGGTCTACCATCTCGTTGGGATGCAAATATGTAGTGTGCAAAGGCTCACTATGAGGAGGTTGAGTATCCTAAGGTGTTGTACCTATGGGAACCCTTGTTGTGTCAATAGAGTCAAACCCGGGAAACAACTCTTTAGAGTTTTGATGTTCTTCAAACAATGGGTTTCAGACCCTACTAAAGTCCACTCAGAATAAACATTTGATGTACGGTCAGATGATAGGAGAGGAAGATCGAGATGATCCCTCGCTAGACATAGCTAATGAAGAGGAATGTGAAGATCCTTTACTGCACTCTAAATGTGTGATAAGTTTGGAATGACCTCTTCCTCAGTTTCAAGGTCTACCTCTACCTCATCTAGTGACACCTGAGGGGCATGCGTTGCTACTTCTATTTGCATCAGTCATAGACAAATATTATGCAAGGAGAGTGAACTAGGACAATGCTTGGAACTGTGGCTCAAGATAAATGCACAAGAGTGACAAAATTTGAAGTATACCCGGCACGAGTCATCATAGATAAGGATAGAAAAATTGAGAGATGACTATCGTGTTGCAAGGTATGATAACATAGTAGAATGAGTAGATAGATAAGAGATGAGATAAGTTAAAGAAAGAATAACATAGTTCTCAACCCAAGACATCCAATTCTAGACTATGTATAGACAGGAAACATGCAAATAGACCCCAAATAGAAACCAAATTGAGTAAAGGAACACAAGACAAATGGAAAATAGCTTTTTGTTATGGTAAAATGAGATAGTTTCATGTGAAGTACTTTCTCACTCGAACATTCCTACAGGCTTGCGCGAAACTTTGGAACCAAGCGCAAAAAAATGTAGAACTGGTGTGACAAGTTGGTAAGAAGATGACAAAAGAATAGAAAAATAGCACACGAATATTGAAAACACCTTACGTGAAGGTTCTCACAGACTGGTGCAAAGATGCAGAATGTCGCACAAGATTGTTCAGAAAAGCAAGTGAGTTTTCACAGAAATAGAGAGTTGAGACCATTTTAGAGTAAAAAAATTGTATTTTCGAGACATAGATTAGACTATTCTCTAACAGAGTGTTCAATTTGTAGATTGTTTTAAACCATTTTCATATTGATAAATTTGAGTTTGGAAGTTTAAGAAATTGTGACACAAGCAGTAGTCAAAAATAGTTCAGCCAAGGACAAAGAAACTTGGAAGAATGAGGAATTCTTGACAAGTTTGAACATGTTGAACATTTGAGGACTCGAAAAAGAAACTCACTTATCCCTAAAATGGTAGAGAAGACAAAATATTTCCCTCACAACATATGCACATGCATGCACCTCACATAGAAATGTCACCCCCGAGAGGGCGCCCATGTTTTTGGTGTTTCCAAGGACTCAATAATATATGTTCAAAGGAAACCCTTAAAGCAGGGGCCATTTTCATATACCACCTTCAAACATCTAGGTGCATGCCTATGGTGAGAATCTATGGGAGAGAATCATCCCCCTCCCTATGCAAATATTATGTCCCCTTTCGGAGATGAGCCAGATAAGAAACTAGTTACAAGTGGTATTTAGTAGACTTCCATTCACATTAACCTTTGGTGGCCTCATAGGTGAGGTTGAGACATATAGCCACACCGACACCTGAAAGTGTACAGCCTTGACAAGCAAGGCTAGGAGTGGTGACCCTCAGTACAATAGACAGGGCTTCCTCAAGATGTTCGACATCAAGAATAAAGAGGAAGAAATTAACATGGCTTTGGAGTCTTTTTCTCAACAAATAAAATTTATTATAGTGGGGTGGAATCACTGGTGAAAGGTGTGTACCCACTTGGGTCGTTCCCAGAGGTTCAACTTATGGTAGGCCCTATAAAGGTGACTCAGACTTGGCTTGGATTCAAGGGTCTAAGTTTCTAATTCTCCCCAAAGGGGAAAAGAGCATACTCCTTTACCTCTACACCTTACCCAAATATGCAAGACATATTCATCACCTAGCTAACTCCTCTTTCAACAAATCCAAGAGCTTCTAGGTTTCTGATTCTCTCAAAGAGATAAGAGCATACTCCCCTCACTAATGGACATGCTAATTGATTCATTACCTTTCCTTTCTCCCCCAGGTGTCAATCATGTAGCAGCGTCTAGGTCTCAGATTAATTCATGGGCATCACTTCCATGTAATGAAGATTCTAATACCCTATTCTTCTATCAAGACCCTTAAGAGATTTTAACAAGGCCCTATTTAGACTATGTAGAGAAAGCATGAAAACAAACACAATGTTTATGTAGGTTTGAAGTTCTTTGACAAGTGTTCTCTGACATGCATCCTACAATCAAAAAATTAGTAAATTTGTGTGTTTGAAGGAGTCTTCGACATCTCATCCTGCAGACAACATGTTAAGCTATATCAAAAAATAAATCAAGAAATCATAGAAAACTAGAAACAACAAATATCAATGGTAAAAAAAAAGAAATGTAAACAGAACAGCAAATTAAATTCTCTGGTGTCAAAGTTTGTGCAACGAACTACAACAATCCATGCGAAGAACTACAAAGAAGCCCATGGAGAACTAGAAATCTCACGCAAGTCTCTATGAAATTTTGCACGAGATTTCACAACAGAGACGTACGGCCAAAAAATAGAATTGAATGCAAAAGTTAATAATGATGCCAGAAATTGATTTTCCTACCCCATGGGGGGCGCCACAAATGGATACGCTAAATGTGGGCCTCTAACTTAGCCATACACTTCAACATAGTCATTGTTCATAAGTCACACACAAAGATAAATATGGAGTTATTCATTATGCATGCCTAGATGAATCAACCTGTTGCCTCCTATCTAGATGGGGTTTTGAGTAAGCTCCCAGATTCAAGAACCCAACAACCAAGACCAATCTAAGAATGGAAGATTTAATCTAGAAATGTAGATGAAATATTAGTATGGAAATGAGATTAAGCTAAGAAATGAATATGAGATTAATCTAAGAAATGATTGTGAGATTAATCTAAAAAATTACTGTGAGATTAATCTAAGAAATGAAAGATAATATTAAGCTAGAAGTGAGAGATAAGATTAAACTAAGAATGCTTGAAATAAACTAAGCTATGCATGATTAATCTAGAAATGATACTAATATATTGCAATATGAAAGCTTGGAAGCACAAATGTTTAATTAAAAATGCAGCAGTGATTTGATACTTCAACAATGTATTCTCTTTTTTTTGAATGAGAAATAAGAGAGTTCTTTTATAGGATGAGAGTCTAGTTCAGAATGGAAAGTTTCCTTTGAGAGAAATAGTTAAAATTTCAAAATCCAATTTAGAATAGCAAGTTTCCTTTGAGAGAAACAACTAACTGTTGTCTTTTTGAGTGAATGAAACAGTTAACTGATTTGTTGCACTTTTAAATCACAATTAACTCAAAGTTTCCATTTCTGAACTGAAGTGAGGATTTTGGAGAGCCTATTTGATTAAATAAATAAAATATGACCTCATAAATGCACTTTATCAATTATTTGAATAATTAAATTCAATTATTGAAATCAGGATATTTATTTAATAATCAAATATTATTTAATTCATTTTTATGTATTTTAGCTAAAAGGGTGAATTTAATTTAATTAAAGTGCTAGGACTTTGTAATTGAATTAATTTGATCATAGGGTTTATTTAGCCAATTGTAATTGATATTTAGGAATTAAATGTAGTATGTGATTAATGCAGATTTAGGATTTTCTGTATTTGACACTTAAGTCAAGTAGAGTCAGTCAAAACTCAAAATTGCCTAGTACAATATGACTTTGATGATTCAAACGATTGATAAATGCAACAAAATTAGTTGTGGTTTCAAGATGCCAATTTTGGGGTGTTACAGTAGGAAGAAAATGTAAATCAGTATTTATTTTGTCCTGCAACTTTATTTTTTAAGTTTCTCTTCCAATGAACTTATTTGCATAAAATCCCTTAGGAAAACCAAGACTTTCCAAATTTTCTTTCCTTTGTTCCATCTTTGTGATCTTCTTCTTAGCTTTGTCATCCAGTTCTTGTGCTTCCCATAGCTTCTCACATTTTTTAATGATACTTGATACCTTTACCGAGGCATCAAGGCAGGTGCTAATTCCCTTGTTTGATAGATAACTATCACTCTTACTGTAGATTTGTTACATAATATCTTCTTCTTTCTTTTCTTTCTTGACAACATCCATGTTCTGTTCAATGTTCTTATGGAGCTTCAAATAACATACTCTCATACTTTGAAGCATTTCAAACCACTCACACAAGCTATGAGACATCCCCAATAGTTGGCCCCAAATGTGTTCTTTAGTAATCTTCATTAAATTATTACTAGTGTTTGTTAAAGTTTGAATTGTATTATTGGCCTCCGTTAGTTCTTCTGTCATTTTTTCACAATTATTTTTCTCTTCCACTGATTTTGTGTTCCCAATGATTGACTTTATCCACCTGAGAGTTCAATTGCTTTTTCTATTCCTGGTTGGAGGCAGCATTACTCTCCACAATTTTAAATAAGTTTTGTGAAGTGACTCTTTCTTCCTCTAGTTTTTTACAAATTTCTGCCAATTTTCCCCTCGGTGCCTTCAGCTCTACCTACTCATGTTCCTTCACTACTGCCTCTGCATGTTCCTGCTCTGTATTTGCTGATGTAGAGGTCAATTTTTTAATCTTTTTTGTAATTATTTCAAATTGTTCTCTTAAGCTTTCCTCTTTGCTTTTTCATTGGCAATGTCTGCCTGTAACTTTTCTATATTTTTCTCGAGCTTACTTTTCTCTCTTTCCAGCTTTAGTAGTGCACTGTAGACCACTTGGTTTGTATACTTTGACACATTGATTTTGTCCACATTTTTAACTTTGGAAAAATCCATTTGGAGAGTGCTAACTTGAAATTCAGACAGATCTATTTGACTCTCTGGTGGGTTTCCATCTTTTTTTGGTGGAATAACAACCATGAACTCCATCATGTCTTTGTTTGGGTCATATATTGGAAAACCATATTGGATGTAGGTTGTTCCTCAACAACTACAGTAAGGGCACCAGTCTGTGTGTGTGTGATTTTATGCACCTGTTAAGAAAGACACAACACTTCAATAGATCATTATATTAGTGAAAAATCATAAAAAGCAAGGGTTTCACATAAATCACTAAAACTGATCTATTGCTTCCTATCTAAGAGGAGTTTGAAGAATGCAATAATATTCCCTCAAATTATGCATTTATCAGTGACATATACAACCTAGAATGGAAGATTCAAATAAAATTAATCTAGTATGCTCAAGAAATGTCCATTTTTAACTCTAAGATGAAAGATTATAACAATGCTACTATTTAGAGCTAAAAAGCAATATGAATCACTAAAAATGTGAGCAACATGAATCTACTCCTTATAATCTCAAAATATGGGCAGCATAAGGATGCTTTCAACTCTAAAATTAAGGGTCATTTGTGCTCAAAATTCATCCAATTTATAGAAGAAATGGAGGAAGGGAAGAAGACTCTAGAAGGGAAGCCATTAATGAGGGTGTAAGACTCATTAATGTGGAGTGTGGAAGAGAATGTGTAAGAGGCATAAATGCTTCATTTATGAAAGAATTTATGAGGCATGGGTGAGGGTTTAAGAAACATGGGCGAGGGTTTAAGGTCAAGCTTGAGAACTTTGACTTATGAGGGAGGGTTGAATTCCTAATCACAAAATTAGGAACGTGACATCATTAGGAAGTGGGTTAGGATGAAATTAAGATTAGAAGTAGGCTTAGCATGGGTGAAGGGGTTGGGATTAGTTTTAACCTAGGGTTAACGTGGTTGAGGTAGGTTAGGTTAGAGGGAATATTAATGAAATGAATTTTAATATATTCATTCAAAAATAGGGAAATTAATTATTTAAGCTTTTGATTGGTTTTGATAATTAATTAGGACTATAGCCAATTAATTAGATTAATTTAGGCTAGAGGATAGGCTTTTGCAAGTGATGAGGTATAATTAGAATTTCATTTAATTCCTTTTAAATTAATTACCTTAGCCATATTTTGATTTGAATTGAATTGATTTGATTGGCTAAAGCAATTAATGTAAATTAGTGATTAAATCACTTAGGAAATTAAATTTCATTTGAATGAAATATACCAGTCGATTGAAGAGTTTTTTTGACATAATTGGGGCTATGATCACACTTAGGGGAAATAGGGTCTATAGTTAGAGAAGACCAAATTAGGGTGGTTACAGTCTGTAATGTCTTCTTTATTTCCTTATTCTTGGTTTTTGTTTCTGCAAATTTATTATAGAAATATTTGAAATGAAAATATGGTGTTGCAGAAGGATTTGAATGTTTGAAAGGTGAACCAAAGCTTGCAATGTATGTTGATCTAACTAATGTTGTTTGAGGATTTAAACTTTTAGAGGGTTTTGCTGAACTTTAAAGTACAAATAGTTCTTTAGGATCAAGTGTCAATGATCTAGAAACCTTTTGCTTCTTGGTCCACTATCTTCTTCTATGGGATTTTGTGTAGATTCTACTGGCCTCTTTAGAGAGGGAACTTGTATAAGTTTCCCAGTCGCACTGGCACCAATGCCACTACCAGACCCAGTAGCAGTAGATTCCTCAATCCCACCTGTGGAAATGGATGTTCTTGTGGGCATAGTGGTTCCTGATGAATCTAATGTGTCCACTCCAAATCCAAACCCAAGGCTTGCACCATGATCAGTTTTTTGTGTGACAATTGGATTCTAGATGCCTTCTCCTTTGGGACCCAAACCACCACCTTTATAACCCATTTTTTCCACAATGATTTCCCCTTTTCTATATACTTATTTCTTGTAGTTGTTGAATCTACTCTGACTCCCTGGAGTAAATGCAATTGGTGGATTATCATCCTCACTGTCTGGATCACTGTTGTCATATGTCATGGTAGGATGCTCCAAATTCCACAATTTTCTAAACTCTATATCATCGTCTATTTTATCTATCTCTGCACTAGTCTTTGGTTCACCAAGATCCTTTCTCATACTCCAAAAATCATTCATTTTTGTTGGAGTCCATTTTTTATCCTTACAATCTTCTACTATTTTCTTTGGTATTTTTACATTTGTTGGATGAGAAGCTTTTTTGTAGAAATTATAGGACATTCTAGGCTGTATAATGCCCTGGTTTATTGATGTCATAATTTGTGATGACAACTATTCAACTAAAAAATTTTCCTCAGTGGAAACTTTCTCCATCTCTTTTGTAATGTCATCCTAGCTATCCTTGTTTTTCAACTTCTCTAGCAATGGTTTAATTTCATGTTGAAATAAGTTTGCAGAGTTTTGATTAGCAACAAGCATTGTTTGAATGACGTTGAGTGGATCATACTTCCAGTACCACTCTAAATCAAATTGAAAAAATTCTATAAAAAAATTCCACTTTGAATGCCTTTGTCTCAAGTGTCAACCTTCCAATTGAGAAAGGTAAGGAAGGGAATATGCTCTTCTTCAACTGGCCAGCGAAGAGTCTATTTGTGTTGTCTATTTGTAGTACATATTCTACTGCAAACACCATGTCTGTCACATGCATTGGAATTTTGTGGGGTTGTAGTTATGATCCATAAAACCTTAGCATAGTGTATTCTTCCATTAAGTACCAGTCATCCAATTGAATTGTGCTTCCAAGTTGGATGCAATCCCTACATGAAGCAGACAATTTGGGCATTGGAGTGCTTGTTATTTTTTTGTATAATGGTGCCAAAAAGAAGTTTACAAAATTACTGTGATTCCTTTTGTTATCATACATCCTTATCTGAGGTGTCCATTTATATATTGGAGTACCCGTTGGTCTTGTCCCCCTCTGAATTTCAAGCTTGTTTTCATTGCACATTAATATTGTATAGCATGCTTGGATAGAAGAAGATAGCACAAGTAGGTTGTGAACCTAAATGTCTTAGAATCACCTCTTTTAATCAATGCTAATTTTTCTTGCATCGATTGAACCATGTGTCCAACAAAATTATATCTTACTGGTTCATTGACACAATGGATATCCCAAATCAATTGAAGAATGATGGCACCCACTTCCCTATTGTCTTCTAGTCCCAGGAAAAATGCTAGCGAGGATATAGTATCCTGAACCCATGGTACAAAAATGTTAAAATCATAAGGAGACTTATGGTTCTCACCCAATGAAGCCTTTGCCTCTACAACTATTAGACCCTTTATAAATGAATCTTTTGCATTTGGCGTGACTGCCTCATATTGCACTGCCAGCAATCCGAGGTCAATATGGACATTATAGTTTTGTCGATCAAACCCTAGGTCTAACAAATTGATAAATTCTTCCTGGGTTATTGATAAAATTACTTCTTTATTATTTTTATTCTCAATTGTTTTTCTTTCTTCATCATAATTTTTTGCACAAATCAAGACAAATTTTGGGCAAGGGAAAACTTCGGGTAACAGCATGCAACCCAAACCTACATCCCACGAAGAAACTTTATTCATTTTTGCACCTGTCACTGGATTAAATTTTATAAATTCAGACCTCTTTGGCCCAGTTGCCTTATTGCACAATGTATGTTTAATTGATATAACTTTCCTTTCACTGTCAATAGCAGGATTATAAACATCTTGATACTACCCAGTGAAACTGGGGATTTCTACTAGTTTTCTGTAGTCTATTAAAGTTTTTCGATCTGCCTGCCCTTGGCCTTGAGTTTTTGCTTTCCCCATTGTTCTTCGGAAGAATGAAAAAACACACAATCATAGATATTTACTAAAAAAATCATAGATAATAACTAACTAATTAAGAAAACCCCAATTTAAGAAAGCCCCAATTGCACATGCAAAAAATAAAATTTCAAAATCAAGTTAAACAAAAATTTTGACATTACAAAATTGGGATGCGTCAGGCTAGATGTCTTACCCAAAATTAAATTTTGAAAGCTAGATAGACAGAAGTTAGAATGGCTAAGGCTCTCATAAATTATAATCTCAAAATATTTGGCGACAGTTCATCAGTTCTTTTTAGCTCTGCTGCTATGAATCGATAGGTTTTTAAAAAGGAAATGTTAAAAACCTTTCATTAAATGTAACATTTAAACCAAAGTTTCAGAATCCTTTTAATGTTTTATCTTCACATGATATAATGGTACATAATCTAAAAAATAAGAAAAGTACATTAGTTTTGAAATGGAAGCATGAAATGAAGCTTTACCATTGATTTAAGATCATCGAATGGTCAGAAAACAATGTCCTTAGATGACATGATGTTTTCATTTAAGCCTTAACTTTAAGGCATTATTCTATCGGGGTAATGAATAGATAATGATGTCACACATATCTATGAGTGAAAATTGAAAGGCTCCATCTAAGAATCCATTCATTGACATTAATTTAATTGATTTCATCTAATCATTGCCATTAATTAATATTTCTATCTAATATTATCAAAGATTTACAAAAGAATTATGCTTTTTTGGTGTCAAAAAATGAGGTCACGGACTCACATGTCTGTTGGATTACAAATATCAATGACCATAGGTGAATTTTGGGCCTATTGTTGGTCTTCATAATATTTACGAAAAATCTCAGCGGAATCATGGCACGTGGTATGATTGATCGTGGGCTTATTGGTACGATCAATCATACCAAGTGTCATGATTCCGCTGAGAGTTTTTCGTAAAGATTATGAAGACCAACAATAGGCTCAAAATTCACCTTTGGTTGTTCATATGTTGTAATCCAATGGACGTGTGAGTCTTTGATGTCATAGTGATGGGACCTGATGTAACTTCAACATCAAATAAGAACCATTGGATTAAGAGAGATGAACGGTGGAAGGTGCATTTCGGACGGAATGTGGTCAGATAACTCCTTTACTCAAAACTCTCTCTGGAATCATCACACATATCATTCTTTGAGAATGAAAACTCAGGAGAATGAAAATTTAATAGTTATTTCCAATTATTAAATTGCCATACCAACTATACAACTATTGTATTAAATCGCCAAGTTTATATGTATTTTTGAAAAACATTTGCCATAACAAATAAATTAATTACAATATTTGGAAAATAATTTTGCCATAATTTATCAGTATAAGGAAGTCTGATTCACCAATTAAATTAATAATTTTCCTATTAAAAACATTTATAGTTGCCATATTTTTATAAAAATGGTATACGTTATTAAAAAATTCACCACCAAATATTCATAATTTGAAACACAATTCTCCATCAATATCAAAACATTTCCCTCCAAAAAACATGTGATTCGCCACAATTTTATACTTTTTGGGAGGGGGGATTTCTTAAAGTTATCCCTGGTAGCCTTCTTCAGTGAGAAGTTAAATGAAGCCAAGAAGAAATATTCTTCTTATGACTTGGTATTGTATGCCTTAGTTCAGTCTCTTAGGAAGTTGAGACATTACTTGCTACCAAAATAGTTTGTAGTGTTTACTGACAACCAGGCCCTTAGCTATATAAACACACAAGAAAAGCTCAGTAGTAGACACTTAAAGTGGATGGAATACCTTCAAGCATTCACATTCACAATAAAGCTCAAGAAAGAACAGTTGAACAAGGTTGCAGATGCACTAAGTAGGAGAATTTTGACCATCCAAGAAGTTCAGTTGAAAAGAATTGGGATAGAGAGTTTCAAGGACCTCTATAGGGAAGATGAAGACTTTGGTGAAGCCTATAAGGTATGTTCTAATTTTTAGAATCACTTCCACAATTAGTTTTATGATTTTACCTTGCATAGTGGGTTTTTTATTTAAGGGAAAAAAATTGTGTGTTCCTAAGGGCTCAATGAGAGGGAATCTCATTCAAGAGAAACATAATGGTAGTTTTAGTGGGCATTTTCATGTGAACAAAACCATAGAGTTAGTCCAAAGGTTTTACCATTGGCCAAATTTGGTAAGAGATGTGACAAAATATGTTGAGCAATGTGTAGTGTGCATGAAAGAAAAAGGAGGAGCTAGCAATGCAGGCTTGTATCAATATTTTCCAATCCCTAATAGACCATGGGAGTGTGTTAGCATGGATTTCATTGTAGGGCTACCTAAGAAAAACATTGACACGATAGTATCCAGGTTGTGGTAGACAAATTTAGTAAGATGGGTCATTTTATACCTTGTAAAACTACACATGATGCTAGTAACATTGCACATTTGTTTTTTAAGGAGATTGTAAGAATCCATGGACTACCCCTAAGCATTGTCTCAAATAGGGGTGTCAAGTTCATGGTCCATTTCTAGAAAACACTATGGAGAAGATTGGGTACTAACCTATCTTTTGGTTCATCTTACCACCCTTAGACTGATGGCCAAACTGAGGTGGTTAACAGAGTTCTTGCTAATTTTTTAAGGTTCCTAAATAAGGAGTATGGGAAGACATGGGATGTAGTCATTCCCTAAGAAGAATATGCATACAATGACAGTATTAATAGAACAACAGGTAAGAGCCCATTTGAAGTTGTTTATGGAATGCACCCTAGGGGCATATGTGAGCTTAGAGACCTTGGAGATATGGAGTACAAGAGTGTTCATGTTGAAGACTTCACTCAAACCATGAAGGAGATTCAAGAACAGGTGAAGAGGACTATACTAGAGTCTACTCAAAAGTTGAAGGCTAAAGTGGATAAGAAAAGAAAGGATGTTCAATTTGAGATAGGGGATTATGTCATGGTACATTTGAATAAATCTAGGTTGCAGAAGGGGGTGCCTACCAAACTCTAGATGAAGAGAGTGGGACCCTGCAAAATCTTAGCCAAGTATGGGGCTAATGCATACAAACTAGATCTACCTACTAATTTGAGCATCTCACTTGTTTTCAATGTGATAGACTTAGTCAATTTTAAAGGGCCCTTAACTAAGATAGATGTGAACAAAGAAGAGGTTGGAAAATATGTATAACCTAATGTTTTCCCTCCAAAGGTATAGACAAAAGCATACAAGATATTAGATTCAAGGGTCAAGAAGACCAATAGACACAAGGTGTACATAGAACACCTCATCAAGTGGAAGGATAAGCCAGAGTTAGAGGCAATATAGGTTTTAGCTACAGACTTCAAGAACTTCAGGATTTTTGAAGACATCTTCGACACAGGAGTGACTTGACTTTCTCTTGTGGGGGAGTATGGTGCAGGATCACCCATAGGTTTTTTTGGATATCTAGTTAGTTAAGTTGAGTGTGTGTACCTTATGGAATTTTTGTTTTTAATAATCTTCATTCAATCTTGAGGTCATGTTGACCATAGCATTGTTGAGTTAGGATCTATTTAGTTTAAGTCTTAGGACCTTTTTGGAAGTGCAATTGGGGTTATTAAGTTGTAAAGCCTCCAAATTGGCACATGTGTCATGATGATTTCATCATGAGGTTAGTAGGGTATAAGCTAGGTTAGAATCATTTTTCTACCCTTATTTGGGTCTTTGGTGAAGTTTAGTGAAAATTTGAAGCATTTTGGTATAGTTTAGAAGAAATGGGAAAAAGTTGTCAAAGTTGCATTTTGCAATTTTGCTCCGACAACATTTGAAAGTTTGGAAAATTTGTTCAAAATGTGCCCTAAGGGGTTGATAACTAATTCACCACCCTATATAAGGGGAACTTTGACCTGGTAGCAAGGTTAGTTGCCGTTGTACAGACCTACATTTTTGAATTCAAGAAAGCATATGCGAGTGTGTGTAATCTTGTTGTTTTTGCATTACAGTGATATTTTAATGGATTAGTTTTGGAACTGTAACAAGTGCATGATGTAGGGTAGTTTTTCTTTGAGTTTTGTGTGGCATTAGATATTTTTTTGTTTATTTTTATATACTTCTTGTAAATACTTTGTGTTCTATACTGTTGCTGGTCTGTTCCAAACAGATTTTGATAATGGAGTCATAACTCCTTTTCCCATTGTGGCTTTTGTCTGGTTCCTTTAGATTTGGAATATGAATCCTTGTAAATTATTGGTGCAAGAGCTTGGGCCCTGGAAAGAAAGAGAGCTATTTTTGTAGTGATGCCCTAGGCAAGCTAGAGGTGCATAGCTAGGGAATACAGTGAACTACAAAAGAATTATGAGTGATTGAATGTATTGGTTGCTTCAATCTAAGAATGTGGAGAGGAGGATATGTGTGTAAGGGAGCCTCATGTCTAAGGAGAAGTTCTGGTGAATATTTATTCAAGGTGAAAGAACAAAACCTTGTGGAAGTTCTCAAAATTTTGTGAAACCCTTGATTTTAGGCTTGATTATAGAAACCTAGTGTACAAAAAGTTTGGGGAAGTAAAACCTAATAAATATTTAGGGTCTTCCAAAATTGTGTCAAGATCTAGACCTTTATTTCCATCTTGTTAAGAATATTTTGGAGTTATGGGCCAAAAGGTGTGTAATTAGGCCTAATTCCTTGTAGCCCTATTTTGTGCAAATTCATGTAAGTTCTTGAAATGAATAAGTATTTCATTGTAACTTTGTGTGGTTAAGCATTTCCATGAATCCAATTCCCTATAAATGAACCTTCCTCTCCATTGAAGTTCATTTTTGGTCACGTGTGATCATTTGGTGTGAATGATTCAAGAAGACATCCATGGGGTATGTTTGTGTGTGAGTTGATCTCCTTAATGGTGTAGGAAAATTGAATAGGAGAAGGATTGAGAGTATAATCCTTGTGAAAATAAGGTTTTTGAAGAATCCTAATAGGCTAGAGAAGTGGCCTAAAGAAGACCCTAGGAGAAGATAGGGTTAGAGAGAAAGATATGTCATTACATCATGCAGTGTAAGAACTTCATCACTAACTTCATACCCCATAGGAGAGAACCATTTCATCCTAGGTACTACTACTTCAAAGCATACACAGTCAATCTCAACAATAAAAAAAATTGTATCCTTGTATTTTCAACTATTTCTTCAGGAATTCTCTTTCTCTCCATTTCTCTTTGAAATGTCTTAAACATACCAAAGATCTCTCCATCTACCCATTTACTATTTTTCCTTCTGTAAGTTTTTATTACTTTTATAGTAGTAGGTTCATTTTCATTACATGCCCTAGGATGCATACCAAGGAAATTATGCATTATGTGGAAGAAAATGTGTAAGATGAGTGATCCAAACTTGAATGATTTCAACTTATCTTTCCTTATCTGCCTTACATTCTCCAGTAATTGTAGTTTCAAAACTTCGCATAGATCATACTAAACATTTTATTTCACCATCTTATATGCCATCATTATAACTCCAGTAGAAACAAAGTTTGGTCAGTTGCTATAATGCAATTTGTATCCCAAAACCATTGAAACTAACCTTACAACCTATTAAAAGATGTATGTGATCGTCATTGCTCTCATATCCTACTTCAAGTATGGTAGGGTTTTAACTTGCTTCTTTGTGTTGCTATCCACAGTATGAGAAATTCCATAATTATTCAATCTAGTAGCTTCATAAATAATCTCACTTGTGATGTTGATAGGTTTCTCTCCAATCCAAATAAACTGGTCATGAATTATACTCAACAGAATTTTGATCATTCTTCTTCATCAAACTCATAAAATTCTTTCATCTACATGAAGTTTATATTTTGCAATTGTGCGAACTTAGCTTTCCATGTTTTATCTTCATCCAACATATATTTCATCTCCTGGTGAATCTTAAAAACTCCAATTGTCTCATACTTGCAGTGGATGTATGCCCTAATGTCTTCAACATTTAAAACACCATGTAGAGTCTGAGAGAATGCATCCTTAGGTTCATCCTCCATCGATTTGTACAAATGTTTCTTGAATTTGTACCTTGGCCTCTCAGTTAAATCAAAAATCTGTGGAGTATCCATGATATACAAATCTCACAGATAGAATCAAATACCTTTTACACAAAATTAGGGTAAGCACAACTCGCGATCACTGGAATGCCCTAGCTCCTTCACTTTTTTCTCTTCTCTATACAAATTGTGATCAAAATAACTAATATATTTCACTTCTAACTCACAATATTTAAACTTGACATAGTTTAGAATGCAATACCATAAAGCTACTATACTCCAGTCTTTGATCATAGATATAGACTCCAAATATCTTGCATCTACTTATTCTTCATACAAGGGGCTGATAGTTTACTGTTATGTTTCTCCAAATCTCCCCTTAAAGCCATGCTAGGCTATTTTAGGGTGATGTGGCAATGATAAAATAAGGAAAAGATCTAGTACCATCTACTAACTCTCCCTGATCTTGTGGCTCACTCTGATTCTTTTCTTTCCATACCTTATCACTTTCATTATTTCCTACCTTTGTAAACTTTTTGTTGAACTTGTCCTTATACTCAACCATACTCTTACCAACATCACCAATGTTACTCTTTATCACTGTAGGTGGTTTCTTGTTTCTCACTAGTAAATTATATTAGTAAAACTTTTCTATATGTCCTTGATTATTGCATTTATAACATGTAGGTGGTGGTATGTTCTGATTAACCTGTAATCTGCAATTTCTTGCAATGTACCCAAATTTTTTGAGCTTATAACATGTGATCTTAGCCTCTCTTTTCTCACTAATGTAATCTTTCTTCTTTGATGATTGATCAAGGTTCCTACATTCTTCCTTCTTGTGTCCATGTTCAGAGAAATTGAAACAATAACCAGAAAAGGGTTTGTAAGGGTTCTTACCTCTACAATCTTTCTTCATGTGACCAATTTTGTTGCATTCAAAGCATCTTCCCCTTAAGGGTCTAAATTTTTCTCGATATCCTTCATTCTAATTAGGTATTTTTTCTTCTTTATCTTCATATTTCTCTTCTTGAGATTTAGAACATTCAGCTTCATCAAAACCAACTCCAGTCTTATCACCTGTATGTTTTTATCTCTCCATCTGTTCATCAATTTTTTCATTGCTCTCATGAAGTTTTTCAATATGGTTCGTTGCCTCAACAAGTTATCCTTTAATGATATAGTTGTACTTTTCTAACTCCTAATAATTGACTCTGACATCATCAAGTTCAAGCTGTATTTTTCCCATCTATACATTTGCATTCTTCAATGTCTCTTTAAGTCTACTCTTTTTTATCTTTTTCTTGCTGAATTTCCTTGGACATCTGTAAAGTAGTAATGTTTCAATTGAATTCACAATGATGTTCAAATGCTTCATTTCCCTTCTTAATCTTTTTAATCAGATCTGATAAATCATTTTTAGGTTCCCTTATCTTCTCGATAAGTTATTTCATTTTGTTCCTTGAATGTTCAAGCTACTCTTTAGGATTTTTGATGTAATCTTCAGCTCTTCTTAAGTTTAACTTTCATTCCACATTATCAGCATTAGATTTATCTAGGTCTTCAAGTACTGCTTTAATATTTTCTTCCAAACTGCTTGAATCCATCAAGATCTTCTCAAGTTGTTAGGCTTTCTCTCCAAGTGCCTCAAGATTTCATACCAATTGTTAGGATCAACCAACACTGAGAGGGGGGGCGTGGGTGAATTAATGTTGTAGTACTTTTATTCAACTTTAAGAAATTCAAACTTAACCATGCAATAACTAAAATAAAAATTACATAAGAATAAAGTAAATAAATCATAACACCATGATTTGTTCATGAGGAAACAATGTTAAGGGAAAACCCCGGTGCGTATGGTACCCAAAAATTATGCACTAAGAGTATAATATCCATGCTAGGAGACCTAGTCATGTTAGGAGCTGAATATTAATTTTAATACAAATCCTTGTTAAAGGATGCAAACCCTCTTAGGACTAATACAAGGAGCTCATTGCTCTTACAATACAAAACTGTCTCTTTACAATTACAAAAGATGAACTATACAAGCTCCTTCTATGCTTAAGTAGTTCAAGTTATATCTCACAATATCCTCTCCATTATTTTGGCATCAAAATGAATTCACACACAAATTATCCATCTTCGCATCTCAAAAACATATATACTTATATACCTGATCTCATAATATGTTCAGTCGGCTCACAAGTGCATCATAAAATGTGTCCAACACATAACCTAAGAGAAAATATAAAATAGTAAATTACACATCCATCAAGATGGGATGGGACTTGACCTAAATCCAAAATAACACTTTTGGAATCCACATGTTACTCCCTCAATCATTGTGACCTTTCATTTGCCCTGCTTTACTATTATACTCTAGTCGCATGCCAAGAACGTGTTGCAACTCTCCCCATACAACTCCAAAATACAAGAAACAATGAATGAAGCCATAAAAAGCTCCATACTACCTTCATCTAAGCATGAATGACTTAAATCACCATATACTATGCTCACAAGGAAAAACTATGCAATTGTATCCAGGAGACTGCTTATGGACTTAGTTATTTTTCAAGACTAGATACCCAAAACTAAATTGTACTCCAAGCGACCATACCAGTAATTAGTGTTTTCATAAATGAAAACATATATGCTATACATTATTGGCTACTTTCCAACAAGATGACCAGGCCTTCTCAACCCATCCTTAGTCTATACAACCACTAAAGGCTATGGGTGAGGTATCTCATTTATCTTGATTAATGTGTAACCCAACCAAGTTCATTTTAATTTAGTTAACACTTGATTATCTATCCATAATAGGTTATCTTGGTAGCCATTTAAGACCCTAATCTCCATTGCAAGCCACTCTCCTAACTGTTCTCCTAGAAAACCACTCCTATGCTCCAAACTGAAAACCAAAAGAAAACATCATAATTCAAATAACCATAAAGAGAACCTCATAAATGCCACATTTCCATTGAAATCTTGAAAAAGTAGAGTTTAAAGCATAACTCAAAATGATTCATAGGATCTATATATGACATCATAACAAGAGGGACATCCAGGCCATTTCATAAAAGCCTCATGCTGGGAATCTCATAGGAACCTCTCTAGATTCCAAAAGATGAATTGTAATACCCCTCTAACCCTAATATAAGTTTTGTGTTTTTGAACGAAGTAAGATCTTTCGATGTTTTCTTAAAACTTAAGTTGTTCATGATATTTGTTTGATCAATTCCTATAGTGTGTTTATTATGATTTCATAAGCTAGTACCCAAGGATTCTAATATCATACATACTGTCTAAAGGTATCAATTTTGTATGTATTTATCTCCATGTATGTATTGAGGACCTTCAAGGCCTTTATGAATATAGTTAGGATGTTATATGATATGTGCTTATAAGTGATTATTGATATTTTCTTCTATTAAGGTTACTTTTGATGAATCTTGTATCTCACTTGATGATTTGGGATATTTCTCATGATAATGTTGATTTTTTATTAGTATTGTTTAGAGACTAACCCATTGCTCAAGATTCTAACCTTTATTATGATGATGCTACATCATTTGTGTGTGTATATATATACATGATGTGTTTCCATGATTCAGGATGAAGTCGTAGTTACTCACATAGCTAAAGTCCACATGATGTATCGATCCTGGTCAGCTAACTGCAATGTCTTCTTTTATATGTATATTCATGCACATGTATTTCTTCTCTGTGATGTAGGCTTGCAGGTGTCGATCATCGACTTCATCTGGCTTCACAGGTCTTAGCATGCCCTCAAATACTCGATGGTTTTTGTTGTGGAGATAGTACTAAGGCCCCTACATGAGTATTCCTTTTTCATTATTCTAATTTAGGAACATTGAGGTTCCTTCCTTGTCAGTCAACTTTTAGGTGAAAAAACCCAGATCCACCTCACTCGGCTGGGCATCGTTGTAGTTAGTGCCTTGTGGTCACTTGGATTCATTTGGTTATGTGATTTTTTTATTCATTTCATTTTTTTATCATTATTGGGATGATTCTTAGTTAATCTTTGCTATGTTGTGTTTCAGAGTTTCATGCTTGGTCAGGAGTTTGGGTTGACTTTCCTTGTTGACTGTGATTGACGTTGTTTGATCTTGTGGTTATCTTGATATGTTTCACACTTGATTGTTATGGCCTCTTTGGATGATTAGATTGATTTTGAGGCATGTTATTTTATTCTACCTGAGTGTTATATCCTATAGTAAATATAAATAGGTAATAATATTAATGTTGTGATCTATTGCTTCATAATCATATAGATTATAGTGTTTGGTATTTAGCATATATATATATATATATATATATATGGGTGCACACATATATGTATGTGTATATATATAAGTTATATGTGATTATATTTTCATTATTATAGATATTGTTTATGGTGTATATTTCGGGGATTAATATAAAGTATAGTATTATTAATAATTAAATAGTAAATAATGTGAGGTATATTATTCTCAATTGTTAATTATTAATAATGTAAATAGGTTATATATAGATATTGATGTAATTATTAATTTCTTATGCAAACATGTTAGAATAATAGTACATATATGTTTGAATGAATATAAAGAATTTATTATAGTATATTTGAGTAATATATAGTTGTGAGTTTACTCTTATATTAATTTATTTAATAATTCCCTTTAGTTAAGAGTTAGTTGGGAGTTGGTTACCTTTCCTCTCAACCTTTGGAAATCTATTTATATGCACTACTTTTTCAATTAGAGAGGGGGGAATTTTGGGGGCTGAAGCATTGAGGAGAGGATGACCTTAATTTTCATGGAGATTTCTAAAAGTGAATAGGGTCTGAAGGATGCATCTCAATTTTGGATTTGTCTTCCTCTTTTGTCTCCTTCCTCCTTTAGTTGAACCTTCATAGGACTTGAGGTATGGATTGAATTTCTTGGTTGCTATATGTATCTGATAAAATATGTATCTATTTATATATTATCATGATTTATTATATCTGTAATTTTTATTCCTATAGTTATTTAAAAGTTTTGAGTTTTTGTTTGTGAGAGTTATCATGTGTTTTCCAAGGGTTTTTAGTATCCTATTTTTAGAGATCGATTATTTGAATAATATAAATTGAGTCTATGGATTTTCTTGAATGATTTTATGAAAGGAAAATTCATAGATATAAAATGGGTATCTCTCCAATTTCATTTTAGGGTCTAATTAATTCACTATTTTAGACATTTTTGTATATTATACCTGTCCATTCTTGGTTCTGATTTTTTGTCAAAAGTATTTGTATGCTACAGATTAGTATGATGATGTAAAAATCTAAATTTGATATCAGAGATGTTCCTATGTCTTATATTTCATTTCCCATTGGTTTGGATAATTTTTATTATTTTTTGTGAAAGTTACAACTGTTTTAGTGAAGGCAGGTCTGAACCCTAACTAGGGTTTTTTGTTTTACACCAGAAGCCATGGGTTTTTTTGTGGAAGATATGGGAGACTATTCTATGACTAATATTATTTGCATTTAATCCTTACTTGAAATATATCAATTTAATAATATTAACAAGTTTTAGGGTTTTGTATGGTTACTAAAGACTATTAGGATTTGTTTTTGGTTAATTAGATAGATGTTTACTCTGTATATGTTTATAATATCACTTTGATGTCTTCTTATGTGTTTAGAACATTCTGAATGTCATATTTGGGTTTAGGGTTGTCTAGTGGACTAGGGAAAACATATTTTTTCCTAAGTTCAATCGAATGTTGTTATGGAATTGATATGAATTATTGTATACTAAATAATGGATCTATTATGATGCTTGTATGTAGGTTAGGGAGCCTAAATACACTAGGTGAGTGGCTCACGGTGAGGAGATGAGGCCCTAAGTGGATAGTACCAAGATAACGTACTGATTAGTTATTTAATCAAGTGATAACCTAAATAAATGAACTAGGAATGGGAAAAATATACACTAATCAAGATTAATTTGTGCCTCGCCCATGCCTCTAGTGCTAGTACAGACTAGGTATGGGAGTGGGAGAAGGTGTCTTTATGATGGCACAATCGAAAAACCTTGTCCTCATGAAAGGTGTTTGATTCTTCATGTGCCTACTTGGGGGTCAGGGCCTAGGGGGGCTAGAACCAGGATAACCCAAGGGGTGAGGGATATGCGATGACACTCACCAAGCTTGTAGCTTAGAGTCCCTACCAATTTTGATCATACCTCTGGTGGTCCTTGTGGTCTTCTTGTCTTTCATTTTTTTATTGTGAATTTGGGGAAAAGTTATCACTACTTTAGGAATGTCCTAGTTTTTACCTCTTGAACGGGCCTTTTGTTCTATCTCCTAGCTTAGGGGAGTGGGACTATTGGTCCCATGTCGTTGGGTGGTTAATATTTATATTGAGATATTGTCTATGGTTCTTTGGATGATCCTAGCACATATTCCTTTCCAGATCTGTAGTTGAAGACTTCTTATTGGATATTTTATTATGTTGAGATGTACTTATGTATTTTTATTCATGTAATTGTAATCTCCTACAAGGAGTCTTGCAGTATTGATGTAATCTGAATTCAAAGCAGTCTATAAGGGAATGGGTAGTCCTAGGTAAAAGAAAGGGAAAAGAATATGTGGTATATTGGACATGTTATTAGCATTAAAAGAAAGTGTTTATGTTATTTCTACTATCCTCTTATGTTTCCCATATATAAAGAAAATGATCTTAGATAGAGTTATATATAATGATGTATCACAACAATAATGTATTCTCTCTTGATGAAAGGATTAAAGTAAATTGTTGAGAAATTATAGATTAGTGATTGGAATTATTAACAATGAATAGTTATAAAATAATAAAACAAGATAGTAACTTGATTGTAATGTTAAAGGTTGGTTCATGTTTATGGGTTAATGAAGTACTAGGATAATGCCCACCTTAATTAATATTAATCTCTTACCTAAATGATTAGAGGAAAGTGGTACAAAGGATAGAAGATATTTATGAATTCAATATGAATTAATGGTATGAGTTGATAAAAGGAATAATGATGTTAGATGATTAACTTATGTTTAATGAAAGAAGCAAGTTAGGGACATTTACCTTGGTGCATAAAAATGAATGTAGATCTTTCAAGCTTGCAATTCCATGGATATCTTATGCATGTAAATAGTTTAGGTAATGTTGCTTTAGTAGCGACGTTAGGGAACTTGTGAGGACTTAAGTTGAATAAATCTTACATTTAAGTTGTAGAAAAGTGTTTTTTTATTTATTTTAGAGATATGAAGTTTAATGATGAATATTTATCTAGTGAAACAAAAAAAAATTACTTTCATCTTAAGGAGGTTTTACGTCATGTCCTCTCGGGTTGCCTGGCAGGGCGTTACATCTGGTATCAGAGCCCTAGGTTTCCACACTGAGAATTATGGGACTCATAGCTCACCTATGCATAATGTTGAGTATTTTATCTTTGTCTCTTTTTTAATTTCATCTTTATGCTAGAAAAACTTGAATATTAGGAAATGAAGGCTACATTTCTTGTTCTTATGTTACATTTTCTTTCAAGGGTACACGTATTCCTCTATAATTGAGTTATATTATAAGAATTACTTATGTTTTTGCATTCTGAGACCAATGACGTGTTAAATATATTTTTTCTATAATAATAATGGAATGTCAAGGAATTATTGAGACTTGTGATTGTCATCTTCTTGAAAGGCACTGATATCCCTAGAAATGTCAAAATTAAAAGGATACTCGATGTTTTGCATCTTAATTATGGTAGTGTGTGCTAAAATGTTGACACACTTCTATGAATCATTCCATCCAAGGTTGCTCAAGAATGAGGCCTCAAATATCGATCCATAGCTCTCTAGTCATGGAGTGCAAAGGTTTGAAATGGAGGCCCTCAAATTGACCTAGTTAGTGCCTATGCAAGAAAACCATGAAATGAGAGATTCAATGCATGAAAATGAGATCTACTCTATATGATAATGCATGAAAAGAAATTAATCTAAATGATAACAATGCGTGATTAATCTATGAAAGTAAATATGCAAATCTAATCTATGAAAATAAACATGAATCTAATCTACATGAATATCCATGAATGCAAGAAGTGTTGGAGATTTGATTCTGAGCAGTTGATTGATTGTATGTTTGTCATTGATGACAACATATAATACACAGTAATAATTCTATATGTACTTATCAAAATGATGAAATGAAGACTTGCATGGTTAGATACATGTTGTTGACATGTTTATTATGTTATGTTCATACACGTAGATTTAGATATGATATTTCAGTCAAGTTGTTTAATTCTGTTATTAGCAGTTATAGTTCTGGAAGAGTATCTGTTCAGAGCCGACGTATGTAACGTGTTTCTTGAGTTGTGCCTATCTTTAGAATATGCATGTGTATATTCATGATTAGTTATGAGTTGATGATATTCATCTAAAGGTGCCAAATGTGTTTCAAGAAGATTGCAAAGTTAGAGTTAATTTGGTGAGGCCGACTTAGTGAAGCGTCGCGTCTATTCAG
>MU227754.1:857602-889042 GCA_018584345.1 Thuja plicata
CTCTCTCTCTCTCTCTCTCTCTCTCTCTAAAAAAAAAAAAAAAGTTTTAAAAGACCAAAACTGTTTAGACAAGGCAATAATATCTTAAGAGATTTTGTAAATGCTCAATTAGGAAACCCTCGGGTGAAGGACCTATATCCCCAAGGTTTTATCATAGGCTATAATTCACATTTGCATTTAGCCAGAAGAGGAATTTTTATCCCTGGTTTGGTAAGAAGCTATTAGTAATAACTGAGAGGGGGTGGTGAATCAGTGGCCTCAAAAATTAATCCTTAAATCAACCCTTTAAAACTTATTACCACTTTTGAGCCTCTAGTTATACTCATTCCTACAAGATGAATGCCTTGAAATACTTATAACAAATTACTACTTGTTAGATTGCTTTGTAAATCCTTCTTCTATATGTTTACCGATAAGTAGTCTTACTATTTACCAAAACACAGTAAATAACTAGTGTATAGCGATCAATTCATAATAGCTTTATGTGAAATGTAAAATAGTAAAGTAATGAAACATAAACACATAACACATGGATTTTTAATGTGGAAACCCTGTTAAGGGAAAAACCACTGGGACCGGTACCCCAAATTTTCACTCTTCTAAGTGAGCTCAGTTAATAGCCAACCCTGCTAAAGGTTACAAACACACTGTCATGTGTGACCTTGTTAGAGGATTTAAAAGATAGTTTTTCACTTAGTATCTGGCATCTAATGCTACCATCCTTGATCAAACACTCACTTGGCCTGTCAATAGGTATTGGGCATATCCAATGCTACTTTCTATGATCAAACTTTTTGATACTCCTTGGGATGTATCACAATTACAAAAGACTTTTAAGTCCTACTCAGTTAAGAGACTTGATTCTTCAGTGGTTAAACTGAAACACTAAAGTGATATGTTCATACATACAACTTGAATTTAAGATTTTCAGATCTATTGTAAATGCATTACCTCTCTGATCAATATAATCAATTAAATACCTTTGCTCCACACTATTCTTCTCTGTGATGTTGTCTCACTGTTCGTCGATGTCTGTAGAATCTAGCTCTTTCCTCAACTTGTTGATCAGTTCTAAATAAAGACTTTATTCTCCTTCAGAATCTCTTCAACATCTATTTTCTCTTCTCTTCACCCCGCAATTTGTAATGAATTGTGTTGTCTCTTTATAGACATGATTCACCATTTCTTGGCTTTCTTGATTCTTGGAATGATCCACAATTGTCACCAATTAGATTTAAAGAAAAACTCCAATTTTATCTCGTAGAGATGTTCTTATCAACTGGACAAAGAAGCTTTAAATCCTTTAGTTATCCTCGGCTTTATCTTGTCAATTAAAACAATGATAAGTATCAGTTAAGTCTATTTTTAGCTCTTGACAGCTAAGCATTTTTTCATTTCTAAACTCTCTATTTTGTCGGTCAATACTTCAGTTAGTCATCAGTGATAAATGACTATTCCATTGATGTGACTTCAGTTGTCTTCGGGATCTCCGTCTGTCGGGCAGCACTATAATACATTAACTGATTTAATGTGTTGCATAAACCTTCTATGTCACTGCGATCATCAACTTAACATCTTCAAACATTCAATCAGTTATAGTTCATCAATCTCTCCCTTTGGCATTGATTGCAATACACTACATTATCACACTATATTATTACTAATACAATATGAAATATAACATTTGAAGTTCATCAAACTATCAATCTTATGTACTATAGCTGATACAAATATCTGGTCCTCAGTAAGCTCTTATGGATTAGATTTTATTCTTGCAGCTTTCTCTCTCTCTTCAATCCCTTTACTGGATAGATGTAGAATCTTTCTTCTTCTAATGTGATGTGTTCTTCTCCTGTGTCAAACTCTCTCCCTTTCACTATTCTCTTTTCTTTTGTTGTCTCTTGTCAGCAATTCTTTCTTTTGTATGTACTCTCCCTTTTTGGATACATCTCTCCCTTTGGATAATGTGATCGATATAATCTCTCCCTAATGTATAATCTATCCTTAAGGGATATGATCTCTCCCTGAGTGATAATGGATCCTTTAAGTGATAATGGATATAATCTATCCCTTTGATAGCAATGCCAAACAATATTTTTGACAGTAATGCCAAACAAATCCTTTCTATCCATAATATACTCCTTGAATTTCCCAATCCATCGGCAATACAATAAATCTGGTGCTCGAAGTAGATAAATACCTTGTTGTGTATAGATTTATCTTTGAATTCCATCTCTTTGTTTGCATTAACATGAATTATATTCAGATAATATGTAGGCTGATGCAGCCTTCTAGTCATTTTACTAACCAGTAGACAAGGGTCCGACCCCTAGTCTTTTTCTCAAGTACTCAAATGCATCCTTGGGCATTGGCTTGGTGAAGATATCGGCCAATTGTTTCTTTGATTGCACATACTCAAGTACCACCTCCTTTTCTTGAACTTTTTCTCTTAAATAATGATACTTGATGGCAATATGCTTTATCTTAGCATGCATGACTGGATTCTTGAAAATGTGTATTGCACTTGTATTATCACAATAGATAATTACTGGTTCAAGAATTTTCATATGCATACCCTTCCAGTAACTATTTGATCCATGCAATATTTGAGCATTTTGCAGCACCAGCAAGATACTCTACTTCTACAATAGATTGAGAGATGCATCTTTGCTTCTTGTTGATCCATGTGACAAGTCTGTCACCCATGAAGAATGCTCCTCTAGTTGTGCTCTTCTGATCATCAATATTTCTAGCCCAATCAGCATCGCTAAAGGCCTTAAGTTCAAATTTTCCTTCTCTTCTATACCATAATCCATATTCTTCGGTATTCTTCAAATATCTTAGAATTATTTTCACATCATTCATATGTCATTCCCTGGGATTAGCAAAAAATCTTGCAACTATTCCTACTGCATGTGCAATATCTGATCTAGTATGTAGAACATGCATGAGTTTTCCAATCATTGATCTGTACAAAGTATGATTTACCTCTGATGACTTTTCCTCCTATTTCAGCTTGCATCCTATTGCCATCGGTGTTCCAACTGGTTTGGAATCTTCCATCTTGAATATTTTCAGAACTTCCTTGATGTATTTGGATTGTGTAATGAAAATTCCTTCATATTGTTGCATGATCTATAGACAAAGAAAGAAATTAATCTCTCCAAAAATAGACATCTAAAACTCTTTGCTCATTTCATTTGCAAATGATTTGCATAGCATATCATTGCCTCCAAATATGATGTCATGAACAAATATCTCAGCAATCAAAATGTTAGCATCAGTATCTCCCTTTAAATAAAGATTACTGTTTTCACTAGTCCTTACAAATCCAATACTTATGAGATAGGATTGATGTCTTTCATACTAGGCTCAGAGTGCTTGTTTCAATCCATAAAGGGCTTTGTGTAGTCTACATACCATGTCCCTCTTGTCTGGATCAACAAACCCTTCTGGTTGTTCAATGTATACCTCTTCTTCAAGTATTCCATTTAGGAATGCAGACTTGACATCCTTTTGATATACCTTGAAGCCTTTATATGCAACATAAGAAAGTAATATTCTCACTCCTCCTAGCCTAGCAACAAGTGCAAATGTCTCTCCATATTCAATCCCTTCTTCATGTGCATACCCCTTGCATACTAGTCTTGCTTTATTTCTAGTGACTTCTCCATTCTCATTCAGTTTATTCCTAAATATTCATTTTGTACCAATGGCATTCTTGTCATCTGGTCTTGGTACAAGTGTCCATGTCTTGTTTTTCTCTATCTTCTCAATCTCCTCATTCATAGCACTTAACCATTCATCATTATCAAGTGCAACATTGATAGATTTTGGCTCAGAATCATAAATAAGACATCTTTTTTTTAGAGACTTACTTTTGGTTCTCATACCAGCCTTTTTATCTCCAATGATCTAGTTATGTGGATGTTTCCTTCTAACATATCTGGCAAGTACAGGTTCAGATCTTTGTCTATCAACTTGATCATCATTGTGTCCTTTATTCTATTCTCTATCACTTGGTACATCATTTTGAGCAATATCCTGATCGTCGGTATTTGCAGCCTGATGCTCGGGTGCAGTGATCTGTTTCTTGGGAGCTTTACATTGTTGGTCGGGTAGAGTGTTAGGTTCTTCATTGTAAAAAAACCTATTGTAGTCCTCTGGTTCTTTTGCGCTTTCCTTTCCATTCTTCTCTACGAATTCATCTATCTTTACATTTTCACTTTCAACAATTTTGTTAGAGTCTTTATTGAGACATTTATAAGCCTTTCTCTTGGTGGAATACCCTAGAAATATTCCTTCATCACTCTTGGAGTCAATTTTTTCATTTATATCAGATTTTAAGATATAACATTGACTACCAAAAATTTTGAAGTAGCTTACATTGGGTGTGTAACCATACCATAGCTCATAAGGTGTCTTCTTGGTGTCTTTCTTCAATTGTAATTTGTTCAATGTGTAAACAGAAGTATTGACAGCTTCTCTCCAGAAGATTTGGGTGATGTCTTTCTCTATCATTAGTGTCCTTTCACAATCAACTATGGATCTATTTCTTCTTTCAATAATTCCATTTTTTTGTAGTGTTCTCAGAGCAGATACCTGTCTTTTTATTCCATGCTCATTACAAAAGTTAGTGAATTCATCTTTAAAAAATTCCCCTCCTCTATCTGATCTTAAGCATTTCAATTATTTACCACTTTGTTTCTCTACCATATCTTTGTACCATTTAAACATCTTAAATGCTTCTAATTTATCTTTTAGAAACATCACTGTCATTATTCTAGAGTAATCATCAACAAAGAGAATAAAATATCTATCACCATAATAACTCTTTTTCCTCATGGTTCCACATAGATCAGTATGGACTAATTCTAGAATGGCATCAGATGTATGGGTTTTTCTTTTGAAACTAGACTTTGTCATCTTACCTTTTTGACAATTCTTACACATGACATTGTCAGGCTTGGTCATTGTCGGTAAACCTCTTACATTTCTCTTTTTTCTTATCTTTATCATGTTGTCATTGTTCACTTGACACAACCTTCTGTGACACAACCATATGTCTTCATTTCTAGCTATTAAACAAGTGGTGTTAGTACCATTCAGATAGAATAAGTTACTTTTTGTCTGCTCACCGGTACCAATTAGATTTCTTGATTCATTTAAGATCTTTTTCTTCTTATTTTCAAATGCTACTCTATGACCTGAATTATTCAAATGAGAAACACTCAATATATTAGAATTCAATCCCTTCACCCAATAATCATTTTCACATTTTATCAGGTTATTCAACATTATAGTTCCTCTGCCTTCATCTGGACAAGGTGTGTCATTACCCATTCTTACTGAACCACCATTTATTATTCAAAATTCTTAAACTTTTGTTTGTCACCAGTCATATGGTGAGTGAAGCCACTATCTATGATCTAGAAATCATTTTTACTAACTTTAGATATGAGTGTGGTTTCTACATACCTTTCTTCATCATCATCTGAATCATCTTTTACTGCCATAAACACCATCTTGATGTCTTCATCAGATTCAGTGTTAGTATCATCATCTTTGCATTTAGCTAGGTAATTGGCCTTCTTTCCTTTGTCCTTGTAGTCTTGTATATATCTTCTTTCTGATTTTCAGTTGCTTCTGTAATCACCTCTGCCAAACTTATTTTCAAATGACCTCTCATTACTTATGTCATCTTTGCTTCTATTAGGACATCTTGCAGCAAAGTGTTCAATCTCTTTACAATAAAAATAAACAAGTGGTAATTTACCTTTGTATTTACCTTTGCCTCTCTACATTCTTCTAGCCATAAGTGCTTCAATTTCATCAAGATCTTCTTCTTCACTTTCACTATCACTATCTTTTCTCATAGCGTGTTTATGACTTGATTTACTTATTCTCAAAGAATATTTAAATGCAAAATCTATGTTTGGTAAGACATTGTTATCAAAGTTGTTCATCTCAAATAAAATTAGTCCTCCAATCAAACTGTCTAGAGTAACATTGCTATTTGTTACTACTCTCATTTCTTGTATGGAAGATACTCTAATAGCATATGTAGGCAGTAAGGTTCTTAGAATTTTACTTACCATTGTATCTTCTTCTAGTACACCTCCAACTCCTTGGATAGCATTGACTACCTCTTTGATTCTTGTGTTGTGCTGTGTGATGTTTTCACCTTCTTTCATTTTGAGATCATCAAAATTTCTTTTAAGGTTTTCTGCCTTGGATCTTAGAACATTCTTGTCACCACCATGTACAAGCATAAATTTGTCCCACATCTGCTTTGCAATTTTGCAATTTTTGACATCTTCAAACTCAGCATCGGAGATTGAGGAAGCAAGCTCTATCATCATGCATTTGTGCTCATGCTTCTCTCTCATTTGTTCAATTGTGGGTGCACCTGTGGTAAACACATATTTAGTATCTAAGTATTGAGTAACATCATTTCCAATACCTGATAAGTGGAGTCTTATTCTTCTTTTCCATGAAGAAAATTTTTCTTTGTTCAACTTGGGCACATCTCGTCTATTCATCTTGTGATCTTTAGCTTAGGTCTTTAAACCTTCCTTCTAAGCACACAAGCTCTGATACTAATTGTTAGTAATAACTGAGAGGGGGGGTGAATCAGTGGCCTCAAAAATTAATCCTTAAATCAACACTTTAAAACTTATTACCACTTTTGAGCCTCTAGTTATACTCAGTCCTACAAGATGAATGCCTTGAAATAATTATAACAAATTACTACTTGTCAGATTGTTTTGTAAATCTTTCTTTTGTATGTTTACCAATAAGTAGTCTTACTATTTACCAAGACACAGTAAATAACTAGTGTATACCAATCAATCCAGAATAGCTTTATGTGAAATGCAAAATAGTAAAGTAATGAAACATAAACAGATAACACATGGATGTTTAACATGGAAACCATGTTAAGGGAAAAACCACTAGGACCGGTACCCCAAACTTTACTCTTCTGAAGTGAGCTCGGTTAAGAGACAACCTTGTTAAAGGTTACAAACACAATGTTAGGTGTGACCTTGTTAGAGGATTTAAAAGATATTTTGTCACTTAGTATCTGGCATCTAATGCTACCATCCTTGATCAAACACTCACTTGGCCTGTCAATAGGTATCGGTCATATCCAATGCTACTTTCTATGATCAAACTTTTTGATACTCCTTGGGATGTATCTCAATTACAAAAGACTTTTAAGTCATGCTTGGTTAAGAGACTTGATGCTTTAGTGGTTAAACTTAAACAGTAAAGTGATTTATTGACACATACAACTTGAATTGTAGATTTTCAGATCTATTGTAAGTGCATTACCTCTTTGATTAATATAATCTTGATTTAATACCTTTGCTCCACACTGTTATTCTTTGTGATGTTGTCTCACTATTCGTTGATGTCTACAAAATCTAGCTCTTTCCTTAGTTTGTTGATCAGGTCTGAATGAAAAATTTATTCTCCTTCAAAATCTCTTCAGCATCTATTTTCTCTTCTCTTCACCCCACAATTTGTAATGAATTGGGTTGTCTCTTTATAGACATGATTCACCATTTCTTAGCTTTCTTGATTTTTGGCATGATCTATAATTCTTGCCAATTAGATTTAAATCAAAACTCTAGTTTTATCTCGTAGAGATCTTCTTGTCAACTGGACAAAGTAGATTTAGATTCTTTACTTATCCTCAGCTTTATCTTGTCGATTAAAACAATGATAAGTATCAGTTAAGTCTATTTTTAGCTCTTGACAGCTAAGCATTTTTTCCTTTTCTGAACTCTCTGTTCTGTCAGTCAATACTTCAGTTAGTCATCGGTGATAACTGACTATTTCATTGATGTGAATTCCGTTGTCTTCGAGATCTCCATCCATCAGGAAACACTATAATTATTTCTATTGGGTTACTCTGTGCTTTTCTTGTTGGGCAATACTGTGACTTTGCTCGTCGGTAATGTTGTAACTTTTCTCGTCGATAATGTTGTGCATTTTCTCATCGGGTAACACTGTGACTTTTCTCTTTTACTCTGTCCTTCGGTGTGCACTCCGTCAGTGTATATAGTCATGTTGTGAATACTTGACTTATATGCATTACTGATAGCATAGCCTTTGATTTATCAGTTCTTTGAAGTCTTTGGCAGTATGTCCATGACCATACAAATTATATCAAGTTGACATCAATGAAAATATAATACATTAACAGATTTAATGCCTTGCATGATCATCAACTTAACATCTTCAAACATTCAATCAGTTATAGTTCATCAGAAGATATATCCTTTCGGCATGTCATGTTAAATTGCACAAAAATGAGTTAAGATAACATAATCAAGAAAGCCTAGGGAAGAGTAGGTATGACGAAGGATTATCTATACTAATGATGGAAGTTTTTTTTATTAAATATATGTGTTGCTAGGTGCCTAGTGAATAGTTAGGATCCTAGATGGGTATTATGGAAATAAATTTAGGTTTTGTAGACATTGTGATCAACACCATAGTAGTAAGAAATTAACAACATTAAGTGATTGATCGACTATGAATAAGGAGTTGTTGTGTTAAATACATGCTATAGGAATATTGATATGTACGTTACTCGATTTGTACTTAGAAATGATGTTATCTAAAAAATTTAAAGTGTATGAGAGTAATAATACAAATAGGTAAAGGGTAGAAATTAAAGTTATGTACATTGGTTAATTGATTTACATGTTCTGGTTATGAAGATAGTAGTAAGACTCGTGTGCTTCTTTCTCTCTTGATGGATCTATGATCATTATAAAATAAGGAATTTGAAAGAACACTTAAGTAAATGCTATATGGAAACTGCCTGACATGCAAATTAGGGAAAAGTGTGCATATATAACTAGTAAGCTTTAAGAAGGGATCCTAACTTAATGATTAAAGATACAATAAATTTGAAATTGATTAGATCTCCTCTAGGGGTGTGAATGTGTTTTTGGAATTCAAACACTACAACAATTATGAAGATGACTTAGAGTATGTATATTATAAAATTTGTATGTGCCCTATGTCATTGGAATTCTACTTAAATCTTTGATCGAAAGGAATATTGTTTACTTGGTAAAAGGGGTCGTCTAAAATATTTCTTATAAAACTGTGCGTTAATTAAAATGGTAAGTTTCGAGTATATAGATTATTTTAGTTTCATGATTGTAAAAGTAAATAAAAATTGTTTGATGTATTCCCTTCATGATCATAACAAATATAAATGTTATATACCCCTCTATGTTTGATATGCATAGCTTGTAAGGAAAATGAATTTTAAACCCTATTTGTGATAAGGTCTCACATGTTGTATTGTGTAGGGTTAGATTATGTCTCAAAAGGGAAAATATATCATAAATTATTTCTTTTTATACTGGTTACCATAGATAGGAACTTTGATAGGAAGTGATAATCTCAATTAGTAAAACACGCAATTTCTAATATATTGATATTAGTGAGTAAACATGAATACCTTAAAGTTTCAACTTGATAACAATAATTTTGAAGTAATACTCTAATTTTAAGTATCACATAGGTAATTCTTTTGAAAGTCTTTACTATTGGAACTGAGTTAATCTACACTAAAATTGTAATAAGATAGGATTTACCAAAACTCTTGATAGGAGAAGTATGTGTGTAGTCATTACATTAGGTTCTAGAGTAGTAATATTGCAATTCTGTTAGATAATAAATTATGACTTAGGTGTGATATATAGTTCATTTTATATCTTTTGACTTCTAGGAGTATGTCAAATCTTAGGGAGGGGATTTAATACTTCTCTAACCCTAATATAATTTTTGTTTTTTTGAACGAAGTAAGATCTTTCAATGTTTTCTTATAGCTTAAGTTGTTCATGATACTTGTTTGATCTATTCCATAGTTTGTTTATTATTATTTCATAAGCTAGTACCCGAGGATTCTAATATCATACATACTGTCTAAAGGTATCATTTTTGTATGTATTTATCTCTATGTATATATTGAGGACCTTCAAGACCTTTATGAATATAGTTAGGATGTTATATAATATCTACTTATAAGTGATTATTTATATTTTCTTCTTATATTTGCATCTAGTTTGAGCTTTGAAAGCACACCAAATCAACTTATGGGATCTTGCAACCGAACACACCAGTTCATTTTCATGTGGAAAATATGAAGAAATGATTTTAAAATTTTGATCACCATCTCGATTCAAGATTTTAAAATTCAAATTAGGCCACTTAGATTAGATATCTCTGTGTAAGTTGTTAAACACAATAATCTTCAAATGAAATAGGCGTAGAATAAATATCAAATGACCTCCCATGAACCCTAAACCTTGTACACATGTACACTGAGATACTAGTAGTAATATAAAACAACTAGATCCTCATGGATATTAATGGTTCACAAATTATCACTTTTTGAAAATAGCCACTTTAGAGATGCGACACTGTATATACTGAAAATCTGAATAAATCATATTTGGATTTGACTTTGCAAATAGGTTAAATGAACTCATCGGGGTCTGAAAATGCATACAGAATATGTCTCTCATTTGAAAAATGCAGGGGATTGGATATTTCATCATGATATTCATTGGGAGTGAGATACAGGCCTCTAAAGTAGGCTACTCAGATTTTCTGAATAAGTGCATAGTTCAGTTCTGTGCAAACTCTTCAAACTAGGTGCATCAAAAATAGGTCAAAACTAACTGTAAAGGGCTTCAAATGGACAGATACACTTATCTATAAGAGATGACCATATGCATAAATCCATTTTGCATGATAACCATTTAACATCAAATTATTATCTCTTAAAGAGGTCTACTTAGAATAACTTTTAGGATTTCCCTTTCTAGCCTTAGTCAAAATTTCAACATGGTACTCTCCAAAATTTGAGAGTACCAACACCTCTATTGATCCTGAAGCTTAACCCAGACACTTCACATAATTTGAATATACTTTGACATTGGACATCATTCATATTTAAAATATTTTCAATAATATAAACAATAACTCTCTCACCCGCTTTAATGATGAGCATGACCCTTTCTTTATGAAATAATAATAACTTATAACATAACATTAAATGGCCTCATTATAATTTCTATTAATAAATTTATCATTTTATTAATAATAAAATAAGCATAACTCCATGATTAATAATTTTTTCTTCATTTTGTCTACACTGAAAAGTTGACCATTTCAATCTTTTTCCAATCCACTGACTTACCAAAAATAGAAAGGGTCACTCTTGATCATCACCTGACTTACTATAAATAGTGAGTACATGAAACTTAGCCCAAAAAAAGTCCAAGCTCATCCAAATGAAGACCAAAGTGGAACATATTATATTCTAGAGAAGACAAGAACCTCCATTAACTAGGCCTTTATCTCAGAAGACCCTCCATCCATAATAATTAGCCTACGAGGGTCATTATAATAGACTAATCCCTCAATCTCTTATTCTAATGAAAATGGGGACATTACAATTCACCCTCCCTAAGATTACTTGTCTCCAAGCAATCAAAACTACAAAGAAACTCCATTGAACTAGAAATCCAAATAAGGAATGAGAAATGTCCCACATTGAAACACAACTGCAAGACCAACTTAACCCCAACTGCACATAAATGAACAACAAACCATCTATCCAATCTCTATGCACTAAAACTATGCATCTGAAGAAAATTATGTACATGACGATCAAAGGTGAAACTTTCAATAACCCACATCACGTACATAGTACAATACTCCCTCGTGAATCTAGAATGGAATCCAGATGCACCCAAAGAATCCCAAATTCCACACTCAATGCTCTGTTGGGATCCCAAATCACTTTGTAGAGTATTCCACCCAAACTAGGTGAAGTCAACATAAGACCATTGCACACTACAACCAAGTCAATCCTAAAAGAAGGAAGAAGCAATCCACCATTTGGTACAATCCCTGGATCCCATAGCGAAAATGGAAGTTGTCTGCTAAAATGAACATCCTCAAACTTCCCTTTCTAAACTCTAATCCCAACTTCACCATACCCAAAGTGGTGAATCACCCCAATGGGACCCATCCAAACTGAAGTTCTAACTGACAAGTAGCCACCTGAGTCCCAATATAAATGAAACTCACATTCATCCATATTCATAAGGAGGTGAGAATATCTAGAAACATCTACTATACCAAATCTCCCTCTACAATCTATCAATCCCTCATGGGTGTGAAATCCAACATTACTGTGGAGATAAGAACTCCTAAAGGTTTATGTGTCAAAATCACTATCTCCATCCTCTACCAAGATTTCATAGATGTAATGACTCTATAAGTTGTCCCCCACCAACTTGCAACTATTAAATCCATCTACTAAAGAGGGTGTATACCCATCCCACAAAGGATGGTATAATTCTGGATCTAATCCACTTTGACACATCACCAATTCCTCTACATGTGGATCAAAAAAAAAATGATGAGCACTCCTCACTATATATTTACGGCAAAAGGTTCTAATATCTATCAATGAGTCATCAATAACAACTCAGGAATCAAAAGATGGCTCCAATCTTTGACCCCAAACAACTGATTGGGTAGGGTCTCTGGTAACCCTCTTTGCAAACCCAACCACAAAATCTCTATGTGGAAGCATTGTAGTCAGAGTATCTACAATCTCTCCCACAAAATGTTGAATGTCATGAATCTCAAATGAGAGTATCCTTAGCAATTCCATATGGACCCTCCTAAAGCTCTAGACTCTCAAGAAGGTACTGAACAAATGAATATATGTAGTAAAAATAATAAGAGGCAAAATCAACTTGTTCTCCTGCGATCCTCAGTTGATCCATCTGACTCTATGACACAACCAGTTGTCTACCACCATCATCTACATGAGATGAAGTAATAGGTTTGTTTATAGGAGAAGGAAACAAATCAACATGAGATCCATACTCCCAACCAGATGACACCATGCAAGTCCCTTGTGAGGATGATGGAGTAGTGTTGAATACTAACATATAACTCTCCAAAGATGCCATCACTGTCACACAAGAGCTATCAATAATATGTCTCACATCCTCTCAACCAAAGTAATCATCCCATCTGAAACTACTGCACCAATATTAGGGATGGATGTAACCACATCCTCACTACAAGTTGTGGATATCAAAGCATCACCAATTGACATTGTAGGAAGTTGAATGACATCTATAGCTGGTGAATACTGTGCTTGTCTCAACTTCATGTTAACCTCATCCACCTGTGACAATGACTCATGAAGGTCCAACTGAGTGCTCTCCAAAGAATCCATAGTCACCCCTAACTCATGAGTGAGCTCATCTACCTCATTCTCCTTTCCCCTCACCACATCATAACAAGTATAACCCTACTCAAGAAGGTAGTATATCATCCAATAGTTGTAAATATTTTTGTTTCATTATTCTTATGGCTTCTCAAAGAGTGTGGGTATATGCAGGATCATGGTATACCAAGCTATGGCCTTAAGTGACAATAAAAACTTAGAAAATCAGGGTTAGTCAACTTGATGTAAAAATTTGAACACCTTATCAACCTTATGTGAAAAATTTGTAAGAATAGAATATGTAGGAAATTGAATGTAGTTTCTAAACTAATAGCCCTTTTCTGAAAAAAAAAAATAATAATAATAATCAAATTGTTGGAAAAAAATAGATTTCAATGTAGTAGTACAAACATTTCAGGAAAAAAGATAAAAAGTACGTGTATGTCTGATCACCTTAATCCCAATCAAATGATGATATCTTTTCACAAGATTCTAGATATAAGTAGTAGAGTCATGCCCAGATGTGACGCATACTTTTTGTGTAATTTTTTCCAACTAAATAATTAATTATGAATTTTCTACTACAACTTTTTCAAAATAAAAAAATCCCATGTTTGACCACCTTAACTAATTCTAAACTTTAAAAAAATGAAAATATCTTTTTTCCCTTATAGTAGGTGAAGCATAGAAGGTGACACATGTTTCAGATTTCAAAAGGGTTAAACTGTTTGAAAGTTGTAGTTTTTTTTTGGTCAGTCTATCATTCAGGACTTTAGAGGTAACTCAATTAGAAATAAGTAATAATTACTTACTAAACTCAAAATTTGACAGCAATTATATTGATAGAAAGTTGATAATATCTTTAAGAAACCCTTTTTGTTTCATTAACTTTGGGTGAAAAAAAGGTCGTCAGCTACACGGTTGAAGATTGGAGATCACAGGAAATATGGTAAACACATTTTTTGGGTTGACCATCCACATTTGGAATTGCAAAGCTGAAACCTGAGGCAAATACCAAGGCTAATTAGATTATGAAAGAATATAATATATCCAATTTGTCCCGCCCAAATTCTGCTTTCCATTTGAAATTTCAACATTTTCAATTTTCAACATTTTCATTTCAATGTTATTTTCAATTTTTTATTTTGTTTTTAGTTTTTGATTTTTTTTATCGATTTCATTTTTTATAATATTAATACTATGGTAATAGAATTAGTATTATATTATTATTATTTATATTAGTATTATATTATATTATTATTATTTATATTACTATTGTATGATAGTATTATATTAGTATTATATTATGTTAATAAATTAGTACTATATTTACTATTATTTATATTATAATAATACCTAGGAGAGAGAGAGAGAGAGAGAGAGAGAGAGAGAGAGATTATGCTTACATTCAATACATTAATTGTAGTTCTCTTCTTTATTTGTTTGAGCCAATAAACTTGGTTTTGTATGTGGATTGTAAGTGTTGTTGGATACATATATGATAGATATAGAAGATTGAGGTGTGCATTTGATTACCTCATAAAAAATGATAGTAAACTTCATTGTGCATTGGCTAGTCATGTTCTTTGGTTCGTTTAGTTATTTATACATTCATAATCTTTTTGTCAACATATAAACTTTTTGTTTTCTCTATGAACTTTTCATGTGCCTTCAAAATGCAGGGATCGGAATGTAGATGTCATCGAGTACCATTTTTAAACTTATACACTTTAGGAGCGGAAATGACACATTAATAGGATTTTTGATATATAGTTGTGTATGTAAGATTTTTGGTAATTCTGTATCTAAGACTTTTGATAACATTGGTATGTTTATTCATGATATGGTTGTATCAATGATATACGATGTATTTGTATGCAAGGTTGTCTTTACACTCAAGCTTGTATAATAGATTTTAATTATAATATAGATTTCATTAGATTTATGTTTATCCCATTATGTAACCATTTAACCTATTAAGCCCTATTAGCCAAGGGTGGGTCAAAGTGGTCAAAGTGGTCAAAGTGGTCAAAATTGTCAATTAAGGTCAACCTAGCATAAGAATAATGTATTTAGTTCATCTAAATCACATTGGTCATGTTTACAAAGTTATAAGTATCATTGAAGTAAAAGTGCCAAAAGCTGCATTGTTTCTTAGTTGAAAGATGTACAACTTGGGACCTCAATGGTTCATATTTCACACCTTTCATCGTGGGACCAAAAAATCAGCTCCATCAGCTCCATTTGTCCAATTAAACACTAGTGGAGACCTCATTTCACCCGCGTAGCATAAAGAACATTTTCGCACATGCTGGACGTAAGTGTTCCTAAGGTGCACTAAGACAAATTGGGAAGCAATTTTGGAGGGCGATATCTCAAACCTCGTGAGAGGTATCATATAAATGTGAAGCGCACAAGGACCATCTTGGGAAGGCCTACAAGAACGTAGCTCTATTTTGGGATTTTCCACTTGGTTTCAATTTGGCGACCCAATCTTTGTTGGTACAAAAAGTTGCATTGTTGCTCAATTGAAAGTTTCTAAATGGTGTATCTCTCAAACCATTCATTGTAGGACCAAACCATCAGCCACATCAGCTCTGTTTGGTCAGGTAAATGCTAAAGGAGACATTTTTCACCCATTTAGCATCAAGAACATTCTGACGCATGCCAGGCCTAAGTGTTTCCAAGGTGCACTAAGCCAAATCAGGTAGAAATTTTTGGAGAGTGATATCTCGGACCTCGTGAGGGGTATTAGAGAAACATGAAATGCATAAGGACTATCTTGGGAAGGCCTACAAGCATGTATCTAAGTTTTGGGATATTCCACTTAGTTTCCATTTGGCGACCCAATCTCGGTTGCTGCAAAAAGTTGCATTATTGCTAAGTTGAAAGTTGTTCAATGGTGCATCTTTCAAACCATTCATCCTAGGACCAAACCATTAGATCAATCAGCTTTGTTTGGCTGAGTAAATTCTATTGGGGACCTCATTTTTCCCTTGCAGCATCAAGAATTTTTCGGTGCATGTCGGACCTAAGTGTTCCCAAGGTGCACTAAGCTAAATCGGGCACCAATTTTTGGAGGGAAATATCTCAGACCTTGTGAGGGATATCAAAGAACTATGAAGTGTACAAGGACCATCTTGGGAAGGTCTACAAGCACATATCTTAGTTTTTGGATATTCCACTTGGTTTCCATTTGGAGACCCAATCTCGGTTGTTGCAAAAAGTTGCATTGTTGCTCAGTTGAAAGGGTCTCAATGGTGCATCTTTCAAACCATTCATCGTGGGACCAAAACATCAGCTTGATCAGTTTTGGTTGGTCAATTAAATGCTAGTGGAGAACTTTGTTTTTTCGTGTAGCATCAAGAACATTTCGACGCATGTTGGACATAAGTGCTCCCAAAGTGCACTAAGCCAAATCGGGCAACACTTTTTGGAGGGAAACATCTTAGAGCTTGTGAGGGGTATCAGAGAACCGTGATGTGCACAAGGACCATCTTGGGAAGGCCTACAAGCATGTATCCCAATTTTTGGATATTCCACTTGGTTTCCATTTGGTAACCCAATCTTGGCTGGTGCAAAAAGTTGCATTTTTGCTCAGTTGAAATTTTCTCAATGGTGCATCTTTTAAACTGTTCATCCTAGTACCAAACCGTATGTTCTATAAGCTCCAGTTGGTCAGGTGGACCCCATTTACAACCCCATTCTACCTATGGATATGCAAAGGACGTCCATGGTCACCCCATACCAAAGTGTCCCCAAGGTCTATTATGCCTATTAGCATAGTTGTGGTTTCCCTATAAAGAAATCAAGTTAGGGTATGTAATTTGGAGTCTATTAGCCTAGTTGTGGTCTATTATGCCTATTAGCCTATTACTTTGGTTGGAAAAAATATTTTGAAGGTAGTTGCTTTAGAAATGAAGCCCAATTAGGTCTATTACACATTACAATGCATGACAAAGATATAATATGGAAATGAACATACATGCAATGCATGAAAAAGATATGATATGGAAATAATAAGTACATACAATGCACGACAAAGATATAATATGAAAATAAACGTACATACATAGATACAATGCATGACAAAGATATAATGTGGAAATAATACATACATATAATGCATGACAAAGATAAAATATCCAGAAATGAACATTATATATATGTATGTTTTGTACAAAATGTGGCACATGCCATCTCAAAATCTTTACAAAATCTACATATCTAGATACAATGTGGCATGCGTCATCTCAAAATGTGTCTTATGGCATCTCAAAATAAGAAACAACTACAAATATTTCTAGGACATCATATTCTACTGGTCAATCATCAAAATGGAGCCTCTTCAAAGTACTATTTGGCTCTGATGATTATTGCATGAACACAAAAGTGAAACCCCAAGTTAGATTACTTAATTTATATGGTTTCTACACATCAAAAATAAAAATTCAAAATCATATTCAGCAATAATAAATAAACAAATTTTAAAATTGAACTCTCATGTACCTCATCTCGCTGCCCCTCATGTGGTCGGGAGTCCTAACATATGTCCTTGGTAGTGAAGGGACAATGTCACCAATGTCGACTCTAACCTGTATATGTTTGAAAAAATGAGATTGATCTACAAGCTATAAAATTTAATGTTAAATACTTGGTAGAAAAATATATTTATAAAATAATTGAATTAAAATTAAAATTTACATGTGCTGAACTTTCTTCTGGCAATGTCAGTTGGGTCATCAATGATACAAAGCATTCACATTGTACCTCCCTCAAACTAGGGGTGACCTACAAAATTCAAAAAGATACTTGATACAATCATGACTTGATCATATATATACTTGATAGTAAAATACAAATAAATAAATTTAGAAATATATGTACCATGAGGCTATCGTTGTGAATTGAGATGTATGTGACTCTACCATGGTGAACCAGTCTCCTGACATCGTCAGACACCACCCTCTGTCAAATAAACCATGTAAATTAAAAATGAGTACACACAAGTGACAAGTATACATATGCATAAATAATCTAAAATACTTAATTACCTTCCCCTTTTCAACACCTGATGCATGAACCCCCTTACATTTCCCCTGACTAGTAGCTCATGAAACCTGCATTAGTATGTAATAAGATGATCATAAAAATTAGAAAACACATGTATACTATTAGAAAAAAGGAAACCAATGAGTACATTAAAACATATGTACCATGGAAGTGTCAAGACCAAATGAAATGGTCAAAAGCATGGACCCCTCCACATGTGTCATCTCCTCCTTTGTCAACAACTGAACATAAATGGACCACATAAATATACATAAGTGGGCTATCATTATAAGTAAATTCTACCAAAAATACAAACGTTTGAAATTAAATATAGTGTGACAAGTTAAATGGTCACTCTTACTATTACAGTAGGATTCCATGGCTGTGCATGCCCCTCCTTGTCTCTTGTGTGATGCACATCTCCATGAGGTGCTTTAGTGTCTGTAGTGTTCTATGTTCTATCATCCACCTCAAAGAGGTATTCATATGCATTAGTATCATTCAGGGGACCCAAGCACAAATTCTTGCACATAATGAAAGTGTGGGGCACACAAACATGTGAACTCATGTTAGATGTGGAAGGGCCAGAATCATCACCATGAGGAGGCAACAATGTCTCACTCTACCTAACTAGTAGATCAATCAAGGTGTGAATGGCAGTGATAATTTTAGTGGCGATTAGTCACCATTTGGGGAATGTCATACGTCGGTAATCAGGGTTTTGGCAAATATATTTCATATATTGGGTTGGCCCAATCGCCCAAACTTTATAAATATTGGGTCGAATGGCAGGGCCCATCGCCCATCTATTTAATAAATTTTCTACATTTATTCTACAATATTGCCAATCGAATATATTTTTGGACAGGGTATATTTTAAATATTCTCCTACAATTTCAAAGTGGCCCCAAATTGACGGCCTATATTCGTCAATGGTTTTATAAAAATGTGTTTATAGGCTGCCCCAAATTCGCCTGGCATTTTGTATACGCATGTCTCAAATTGATGCATTTTTTCCAACTTTATTAAACATAGAAAGTTATTAGATGACCCATAATCGCCTCAAAAATAACATAAGACATATGTTATAATTACGCAGGCTTCGCCAAATATTTGTAAACCTAACACCTCTCGCTGAATTTGCCAAAAAGGATTAGTATAAATACACTCATAGATCGGGGTTATTATACACAAGTTGGTTCAGTTGGTTCTGATTTCTCTATTTGATCAATAGCAAAGTTTCAGACTGTTGAGTGCATTGGCGACTGCAATTGAGGCAAAGGTAAGTGTAATCTTATTCCTGATTTCACTTGAGGTTTCACCTCTATTTGTCTGCGACTCTGCAATTTTGAGTTCATTATTATTTAGTGGGGACCAATTAGTACTTAGTGGTCAATTTTGTGGTCACCAGCGAGACCTCAGACATATATTTTATATTCAATGAATTATATTTATATATAGTATAGTTTATTTTCACTTCTTTAACAAGTTAACATTTTTTGGCACCCTTTATTTCATTGGAGATATCGAACAAGAATAAGGGTAAGGATCCTACATGTGGGGAAAGCCAAGAGAGGCCACTAAGGCTAGAAAAACTAGAACCTTATCATGGTCATACTTTGGTGCTAGAAATGTTTCTGACCAAAATCAAGAAGCTACTTCATCACAGTTAGATTTATAAGATTCACAACCTGAACCTACACAACATGTGGATGAATTTGGTGAACCTGATATCTCAGATCACAATGAACTTGAAAAATATTTTCATGTAAATACCTAGAGTAGCCATAATGATATAATCAACTTGGATGAGACTGAGAATGCCAGCGATGATGATGGTGTAGGGAAGAAGAAAATAAAATAAAATTCAAAAAAGGATAGAGAATCAAAAAAAGATTGTATGTGGGATCTGTCGAGGAATTTTCAAATAGAATGGGTGTCAAAGTATCCACTCATTGAATCAGTGGAAAATCCAATTGAAGGTGAGCCTCTGGCAGAATGCAGATGTATGATTTGCATCAAGATAATTAAGAAGGAAAAGAGGTTGCAGCTAAAAATTGACACCATAGAGAAGTATATGGGTCAAGATTACAAAAATAAAACCATAGATGGAGTTGAAAAATCAGTGAAAAGATGGAAAACAAAGGAGAAATATCAGCATGTTAGGAATGCAAAATTATTTGAATTTCAGCAGAATATACAGACAAACCATGTTGAAGTTAAAGGCTCTATTGAATATTTTTTTGGAAAAGAAATGGAAGTAGAACAAATGGGAAAATTTGTCCAGTTAAGTTTTGTGTTTTATATTTTGAGCAAAGGGTGTCCTATGATAGACTACCCATCATTAAGTGTTTTATTACACTTTCTAAAAGTTTGTAACTATCCTAACAATCACTGGTCAGTAAACAATGGATGGAATGGACAAGTTGTCTTGCCGAGATTGAAAAAGAGGATCTAAAGGAAAAAATTGAAGAGTCAAACTTTATTGCATTGTCTTTAGATGAAGTTACAGCAATAGATAATAAAGCCTGGGTATGCATGCATGTTTATATTGTAGACAATTTTTTCCACGTCCCTCATCTACTAACTGTTGCTAAAATCAAGGATAATGTGACGACGTAAAATTTATTTTAACTAGTAAAGAGTTCGCTAATTGAATATAGAGGTATATATGACATGATGATTGTCAAAAGGTTGGTGTGTGTTGGAGTGGATGGAGCTTCAATAATGCAAGGCCACAGGGGTGGTATTTGCACAAAGATACAAACTTCTTGTGCGCCCTACATTACTGTCATTCACTGCATGGCCCACAGAATGAATCTAGCTTTTGGAGTTGTCAGCAAGCATGCTCCAGTACAAAAAATCAAAGTTTTAATCAAAGAGATCTACCAATACTTATGTCAAAGTCCAAAATGATTCAGCTAATTTCAATACTTTTTTGAAGGAATAACCAACGGGAACAAGCTTCTTAAGGATAATGATACTAGATGGATCTCTTTGGATGGACCAGTGCATCGAGTTTTTTCAGAATGTGAATCATTTCTTGGTCTAATGAACTCAAGTCGTGAAGAAGAAGGGAAACCAAAAAATTTTGAGTTGTTCCAAAGGTTAAGTAATGTAGAGACACTCTTAACATTAGTAGTTCTTCTCCCCATGCTAGAGGAAATGAGAAATATAATGAAAAAGACCCATCAAAGAGCTATGTATATTTTAGAATATGTTACACTGCGTAAATTGACATGCATGACGCTTGATAATCTCTATCGATCATGTGATTATGTAAAATTTTCTAGTTGGCTCAAAATCATAGATTTGGACAATCCTGATAACTTTTTAAAGATTGGAGCAAACGGGGAGTTATGTGCAGAAGTACATGGAGTTGAGATACCCATGCGCTACTTTGCCAGGGTAGTCCAAGGAACCAGGAAAGAACCCCAGGAAGAGAATATCGAGTGTTAAAATGGAAGACTTTACCAATATCATTGAGTTTGTAAATGTTTCTATGAAGCGCATTGCATATGATCTTTCCTCATAGATTAGAGAAAGATTCCCTCCAGTCAAACTACTTGAATCCATGGCTATTGTTTTTCCTCGATATTGGAGTATCAACAATTCAAAATATTTTTGAACTAAACTACTAACTTTGATAGATCATTTTTGCAAAACCAAAGAGTTCAATGGAGTAACTCTAAATGGAATTTTAGATGATTCTTGTTTGAGAGAGAAATTAGGCCATTTTTCATAGACAATGAGGGAAAATTATAATATTATGCAGAACCCCCACGAAGATGGATCAGTAACAAGGCTTTGGAAAACTCTAGCTCAGAGAAAAATGTTGATTGATTCAATATCAGAAATTTTCAAGCTTGTTGATTTATGTCTGACCATGATATTGGGGTCAGTGAAGAATGATATATTTTTTAGTGCTTTGGGTTCCTAAATTCAAAGCTAAAAGACAAACTAGACAAGAATTTGTGAAATTGCTTGAGGTTCTATACATCCAGGTATGATGCCAATACTTTTCCTTATGATAGGGAACTAAAATTATGGAGGAAGAAATGTCAAAGAAGAGGGTTGGGAAACATTTCAAACCAAAGTGGGAGTGCTAGAGACCCATGTACTAGTACTGGTAGTGTTGAACTTCAGTTAAGAGGAGGTATGTAGAGTGAAAAAAAGCATAGCGAATAACCAAGGAAGATATGATGTTGATGGCGATAAATTTGAGGATCCCAATAATGAGATGATGTGGCAAATTGAATCATTGTTGAAGTAGCAGGTCCTAGGTATTTATTATACTTATTGTTGTAGTCTACTATCAGTTTCTATAATTCATCATCAATCATGCATAATAGCATATTCCAATGTTTAAAACATGAATATGGTTGATAACGTCATCAATTCTATAATTAATAATGGTTTTACTTTTCATTTGCATTATTCAGCTCATATGGTATAATTCTTGAAGATTTTCATTATTTTTTAAAAAATATAGTAATTCATATGATACAATTCATAGATATTCTCATTAATTTATTTACAAATATGATACAATGTAACAATTCATTCATTAATAGTAGTAAGTACATAATTCTATGTAATTCTATTTTCAAAAGTCAATGACTCAATAGTACAATAACCTTAGCAAATGACCATGAATTCCCTTTTATAGAAACAAGGGAGAAACAATAGCTTCAGGTTGATTTGCCTCATGTGAAATCTCAAAATCAAAGTCAGTAAGACAAGTACAACATCTCTGTAACTATACATTTTTGCATTTGACATGTCGGTTTAGTAAGTTAGCAATAGCATATGCTCTACTACATTAATCTTATTCAAAAAATAAAGCTCAAACTTTAAACTCAAATCAAGCCATTAGAAATAAAATATAGATATGATTGAAATTACTTTCACATACTATGATTGATGAGATTATTCTACCAGTTTTTTTAGTATGCTCCATTGTGCATTGTTTGGAAAGTCAAAAAATTTCAAGTTATAGTAAACTAGCTGCAACCTCGTCAACCATCCATACTTGGAAGAGTGACTTGAAAGCAATGATCCATATAATATTGCATTCAAATTTGTCAATGGTTTGATGCAATTTACAATGCCTTCATGAGTAATGTCTTGAGGAAGCTTGCCTAAATCAGACGTCATTATGTCCAACTTTTTTTTTGTAAGCTTCTCTTCCAATGAATTTCGTTGATGAGTTATTAGGACCAAGATTAGGATTCGACAAACCAAGACTTATCATTTTGGTTATTTTTTAAAGCATCTTGGAGAGATTTCTCCCATATAAGGCCACAATTTCCTCTCCTTCCCTTAGTTTTTGACATTTTTTAAAGACAAATGTTGCCTTTATTGTTGCACAAATGCACTCATTAATTCCCTCGCTTGCCATATACCTGTCACTGGTTGTGGTGATTTGTTGCAAAATCTATTTTACATTATTCTCTCTCTGAGAAAGATTTTTGTTTTTCTCCATGTGCTCTTTGAGATTCCCAAAAACATCTCTAAGACTTTCATTTAATTCAAACCAATCACACAAAGTATCACCACTCACCTATTCTCCCCCAAATGTCTTATTTTATTTGCTTGACTATATTTTTTTACTTTGTAATTCAAGTTGTTTTTCGTAAGTTTTAATTATATTATTTTCCTTCTTTAGCTCTTCTCTCAATTCTGACCACTCGTGTTCACTTTGTTTTCTTATTTCCTTTGTTTTCTCTTCCCAATGTTTTGATTTTACCCTCTCATTCTCCAATTCCTTATTTAAGTTATTGTTTGCATGTGTCCTATTCTCCACGCTTTTGTATAAACATTCTGAAGAGGATTTTTCATCCTCAACTTTTTTATTGCTATCTTCAAATTTTTCCCTCGGAATTTTCAGTTTTGTGTCCATATGTTCTTGTTGTGCAATTGCCTCTTTGGAGGAAGAATTTTTTATCCTTTTTTGTAATTCTTTGCACTTGTTATCTGCTTATTTCTCATTTGCCTTTTGATTTTTCAAGTCTGCTTGTAACTTTTCTATTCTTCCCAGAATCTTTCATTTCTCTCTCTCTCCAACTTCATCACTCAATTGTAGACCACTTGGTTGGTCATTTTTGACACATTTATCATGTCCACATTTTTAATTTTTGATAATTCAATTTGGAGGGTGTTAACGTGAAATTCAGATGGATCTAACTGACTCTCTAATGGATTATTATCTCTAGTTGGGGGCATAACAACCATGAACTCCATCATTTCTTTGTTTGGGTCATATTTGGGAAATAACCTATTTGATGCAGGTTCTGCATCACGAGTTGTAGCAACAGCATCCCTCCTCAATGTCTTAGTATTTTATCTATTCCTATTTTTTGTTTGTTCAAAGTTAGTTACAAAATCATTGAAACAAAAATCAGGGTTTTCTGACACAATTGAATGTTTGAAAGGTGAAATAGGACTTGCATTGATGTATGAGATACCACCAGTGGTTCTAATAATTTCACCATGAGGATTAGTAGTAGTAACACCCTCACCCATTACAAGTGGATTTTTTGGACTGTTCATAGAGTTTTGTCTTGAAGGTGGGGCAATTGTTGGACTCACAGTCATAGACACCATTGCCATTATTGTCGTAACCTTTTGCTTCTTTACACTGCCTTGATCTCTGGGATCCACTGATTTCATGTCTAGTGGTAATGTCCTATTTAGACCACTATTACTACCCATGCAATCCCCACCACTGGGAGTGGCACTTGATTCAGATTAAATCTGAGTTCTTGGGAAAGGTGGAACTAGATTTGAAGTTGGAACAAATGAAGGTTTTGTTAGAATAACTGAGGGAGAGTGTGGATCAGTGGCCTCAAAAATTAATCCAATAAATCTACCCACAAAATTTATACCATAAATACAAAACCTCTAGTTATCTTTAGTCCCACAAGATGTATGCCTTTAAATAATCTTATCAAATAACTACTGCTCAGAGTATATTGTTTATCCTTTTTCTTAAGCTTTACCAAATAGTAGTCTAGCCTTTACCTAATTACAGTAAATAACTTAGTGTTTATCGATTAATCCTATTTTAGTAATGTGTAAATAAAAAATTAAAGCAATGAACCATATACACATTTGGCACATGTATTTTCAACGTGGAAACCCTATTTTAGGGGAAACCACTTGGGACCAGTAACCCAAAATTTTCACTTTTCTGAAGTGAGCTTGGTGAAGAGCCAACCCTATTAAAGGTTTCAAACACACTATTAAGTGCAACCTTGTTAGAGGATTTAAAACTAACAATTTTTCACTTGACATCTAGCATTCACTATGTTGTCTTCATGAGAAACCTTTTGATACTCCTTGGGATGTATCTCAATATATAAAGGATGGTTAGATCATACTCTGTTAAGAGATTTTCTGAATTAATGGTTACACTGAAAAAGTATATGATATGTTCATAAATACAACTTAATCTTGCAAATGTTTAGATCTATTATAAGCTCATAATACCTTTCTGATCAATGTTTCTCTTCAATTCCTTTGCTCCACTTCTTTCTTCTCTATGAATGTTGTTTGCTCCTTTGTTACTCGGTGTCTATAGAAATCTTATCTCTGTTCTTCAGCTTGTATGATCAGGTCTGTATGAAGACTTCTATCGTCATCAGAATTCTCGTCAACATTCCTTTTTTTCATAATGAATATCTTGTCTCTTTTATAGACATGATTTACCATTTCTAAGTCTTTGTCTTTCTTGTTCTTGACATGATCCACAAATCTTTCCATTCTTGCTTTAAAGCTTGCTTTAGTTTTATCCTGTAGATTTCTTCCTGACAACTGGAATAAAACTAGCTTTAAATCTCTAGCTTATCTTTAGCTTTTAACTGGTTGATGAAAAATAAGTAATCAATCAGTTAACTCTATATTTAGCTCCTGCCAGCTAAGTCTTTTTTCATTTTTGAACTTCAATTCTGATCGGTGTTTAACTCCTTTTTTCTCGGTCTTGACTCCAGTTTTCATCAGGTATCTATGTCCGTCGGGGTAGTCTATCCATCAGGAAACATTGTGACCTTTATTTCTGCTCGGGTATCACTTTGGTTTTTCTTGGTAATTCTTGCTCGGTTTACACTGTGACTCTTCTTGGGGTTCTCTATCCATTGGTATGCACTGTCTGTCGGTGTTTGTTGTCACTTGGTGTTTACTAAACTTTTATGCATTACTGATAACATAACCTTTATCTCTTTGGTTCTTTGAAGTCTTTAACAATATGCATATGACCAATCAGAGTATATCAAGTTGACAACAATACAATACATTAACTAATTTAATGTCTTGCATTAACTTTTTTCATCTCGATGATCATCAACTTTGTCATCTTCAAACATTTAATCAGTTATAGTTCATCAATCTCTCCCTTTGGCATTGATGGAAACATACTACATACTACTAATACATTATGAAATGTAGTAGTTGTAGTTCATCAATCTCTACCAAACTTATTTTTTTATAACCAATACAAATGTCTGACTCTTGGTAAGCTCTTCTAGCTTAGATTTGATTCTTGCGGAGTACTTTCTTCATTCTTCATTGCTTTCACTAGATAGATGTAGAAACTTATGATTTTGTCTCTCCCTTTGTTGTAGAATCTCTTCTCCCTTTTCTGGATAGATATGCAATATTTAACTTTTCCAATTCTCTCCCTTAGATGGATGTTTCTTTGAATCTTTCCCTAATGTTTTCTCTCCCTTTGAATACTTCTGATAGATATTGTTAGTAATAACTAAGAGGGGGGGTGAATTAGTGGCTTCAAAAATTATCCTTTAAACTTTAACCACCAATCAATACACCTTAGATTATTAAGTCCCTACAAGATGCATGCCATGAAATACTTATAATAATTAACTGTCTATCGGTTTACCTTGTCTATCCTTATTCTCCTTGATAAATGATAAGCAGAAAAACTATTTACCGATACTCAGTAAATATGAAGAGTATACCAATCAATCCAAAAATGCATATGTGAAATGTAAAATAGTAAAGTAATAAACCATACACACATAACACATGGATTTTAATGTGGAAACCCTATTAAGGGAAAAACCACTGGGACCGGTACCCCAAATTTTCACTTTTCTGAAGTGAGCCCTATTAGGAGCCAACCCTGTTAAAGGTTACAAACACACTATTAAGTGCGACCTTGTTAGAGGATTTTATACATAGAGGTTTTCACTTAGTATCTGGCATCTATTTTGCTACCATCTTTGAATCAGCCTCCTTCTTAGACTGTCAATAGGCTTTAGGCAAATCTTGCTACCATCCTTGAATCAACCTTCTTTTTAGGCTATCAATAGGCTTTATGAAAATTCAATACTACTTTCATGAGTCAACCTTTTTGGCACTCCTTGGGATGTACCTCAATATATAGAAGATGGTTAAGTCCTGCTTTTTTAAGAGACTTGATGCTTCAATGGTTAAACTGAAACATTATGACCTATTTTTAATGCAACTTGAATTGCAGATTTTCATATCTATTTAAGTACAATACCTCTCTGATCAATGTATCAATTCAATTCCTTGTGCTCCACACTTTTTTCTCTATGATGTTGTGCTTCACTGTTCGTCGGTGTCTGTAGAATTCTTTAGCTCTCCTTTAGCTTGATTGATCAGGATTGTATGAAGTCATCCTTCATCAGTTTCTTTTCAGCATCCTCTTTCTATTCACTCCCCTTCCCGTGTATGTGATTGCTTTCAGAAATGAATTATGCTTGTCTCTTATATAGACATGATATTCCTTAATTCTTGATTCTTGATTCTTGATTCTTGGTGTGAGAAACAATCTAGCCAATCTGATTTACATATTTAACTCCTAATTTATCTCGTAGTTATCTTCTTGCCAACTTTACAAATCTACTTTAAATCAATTACTTAACTCTAGTCGAATAAAACAACCAGTTAAGTATATCTTTAAGCTCTGCCAGCTAGATATTTTGTCATTTTCTGAACTCTCTATTCTGTCGGTCAATTCTACACGTAATCGTCGGTGACAACTTCCAATTCTGTCAGTGTGACTCTAGTTAGCTTCAGGATCTCCATCCGTCGGGCATCCTTGGATTTTACTCGTCAGGTATCACTATGATTTTGCTTTGTCAGGAAACACTGTATTCTGCTCCTTGAGCATCACTGTGACTTTTTATTTTCCTTTACCGATGGTGTGCACTCTGTCGATGTTGTCTGTCACTTAGTGAATACTTGACTTTTATGCATTACTGAAAGCATAATCTATGTTCCATTGATTCTCTGAAGTCTTTGGCATTATGTACATGACCATACAGATGATATCAAGTTGACATCAATGAAAATACAAACCATTAACTAATTTAATGCCTTGCATCGTCTTCAACTTAACATTATCAAACATTCAATCAGTTACATGTCATCAATCTCTCCCTTTGGCATTGATGGAAACATACAATATTACCACACTATACTATTTCTAATACAATATGAAATACAATTGTTGAGATTCATCAAATTACCAAACAATTTGTTTTGATAAATGATAAAAATGTCTGACTGTTGGTAAGCTCTGTGCTAGCTTAGATTTGATTCTTGCATCTTTCTCTACTTCTTGTACTGATGTGTTGTGTTCTCTTCTTGTGTCAATTTCTCTCTTTTAACTGTTCTTCTTCTTTGATGTCTCTGTCTCGTGTCAGCAACTTTCCCTTTGTATATGATTCCTTCATACAAATTCTCTCCCTATGGATATGATCTCTCCTGTTTGGAGTAATCTGACGATGAATAATTTCTTGTGATAATATGGATACATTCTCTCCCTTTGACAATAATGCCAAACAAATATTTTACAAATATCTGACATTCATGTCAAACAATTATTTTCTTTTATCCATAATATATTCCTTGAATTTCCCTTATCCATTAGCAATACAACAATATGCTCTGGTGCTTGGATCTGATATATACCTTTCTGTATATAGATTTAGCTTTAAAGTTCATCTTTTTGCTTGCATCAACATGCATGATATTCTGATAATATTTAGGCTGATGCAGCCTTCAGTCCTTTACTGACTGGTAGACAAGGGTTTGACCCCTAGTCTCTTTCTCAGGTACTCAAATGTATCCTTGGGCAGTGGCTTGGAGAAGATATCGGCCAATTGTTCTTTTGATTGTACATACTCAAGTATCACCTCTTTTTCTTAAACTTTTTCTCTTAAGTAATGATACTTGATTGCAATGTGTTTAGTCTTTGCATGCATGACTGGATTCTTGGAAATGTTTATTGCACTGGTGTTATCACAATAGATAATCACTAGTTCTGAGATCTTCATATGCATACCTTCCAGCAACTATTTGATCCATGCAATATTTGAGCAGTTTGCAGTAGTAGCAACATATTTTTCTTCTGCAGTAGACTGTGAGATGCATTCTTGCTTCTTGCTAATCCATGTGACAAGTTTGTCACCCATAAAGAATGCTCCTACAGTTTTTCTCTTTCGGTCATCAAGATTTCTAGCCCAATCAGTGTCGGTAAACACTTTTAGTTCAAATTTTCCTTCTCTTCTATACCATAAGCCAAATTCCTCAGTATTCTTTAGATATCTTAGAATTATTTTCATAGCAGTCATATGTGATTCCCTGGGGTTAGCAAAAAATCTAGCAACAATTCATACTGCATGTGCAATAGCCGGTCTAGTGTGTACAATATACATGAGTTTTCCTATCATTGCTCTATACAAAGTCTGATTTACCTTTGTTTTCTTGTCTTCTTTTTTTTAATTTGCATCCAGTAGCCATCGGTGTTCCAACAGGTTTGGAATCTTCCATCTTCAATATTTTCAGGACCTCTTTGATGTATTTGGACTATGTAATGAAAATACCTTCACTTTGTTAAATGATCTGTAGACCAAGAAAGAACTTGATCTCTCCAAACATAGACATCTCAAACTCTTTTCTTCTCTTATCATAAAATGACTTACATAGTATATCATTGCCTCCAAATATGATGTCATCAATAAATATTTCAGCAATCAAAGTGTTAGCATCAGTATCTTCTCTTGAATAAAGATTACTGTTTTCACTAGTCCTTATGAATCCAGTACTTATTAGATAGGAATGAATTCGTTCATACCAGCCTCTAGGAACTTGTTTTAATCCATACAAGTCTTTCAAAATTCTACATACCATGTTCTTCTTGTCTGGATCTACAAACCCTTATGGTTGCTGAATGTATACCTCTTCTTCAAGTAATCCATTTGGGAATGTTGAATTGACATCCATTTCATATACTTTGAATCCTTTGTATGCAGCATAAGCAAGTAGTATTCTTACTCCTTCTAGCCTAGAAATAGGTGCAAAGGTTTCTCCATATTCTATACCTTCTTCTTGTGCATACCCCTTGCATACTAGTCTTGCTTTGTTCCTTGTGACTTCTCCATTCTCATTTAGCTTATTCCTGAATATCCATTTTGTACTAATGACATTCTTGTCATATGGTCTTGGCACAAGTGACCATGTTTTGTTCTTCTCAATATTTTCAATCTCATCATTCATAACACTTATCCATTCTTCATTATCTAGTACAACATTGACAGATTTTGGCTCAAACTCACAAATTAAGCAATTTGAGTTCAAAGACTTACTTCTTATTCTTGTACCACCTTTCTTATCTCATATGATTTGGTCCTCTAGATGGTTCCTTCTTAAATATCTTGCAAGTACAGGTACAGCTCTTTGTGTAATAGCTTGATCTTCATTACCTTGCACATTATCTTGATCATTATCCTGACCATCGGTAACAACATTTTGACCATCAGTTGCAACATTCTATTGTTCTGGAATTAAGCATTGTTTCTCGGGTAGATTTATGGGTTCTTCACAATATACAAACTTGTTGTAGTCTTCTGGTTCTTTTGTGCTTTCCAGCTCATTCTTTTCTGAAAATTCATCAATCTTCACATTTTCACTTTCAACTATTTTGTTAGAATCCTTGATTAGACATTTAAAAGCTTTGCTCTTGGTAGAATACCCTAGAAAAATACCTTCATCACTTTTGGCGTCAAGCTTTCCATTTCTATCATCCTTTAAGACATAACATTGACTACCAA
>MU227754.1:889339-938192 GCA_018584345.1 Thuja plicata
TTTAGATCCTTACCACTTTGTTTTTCTACCATAGCCTTATACCATTTAAACATCTTGAATGCTTTAGATTTTTCTTTTAGAAACATGACTGTCATCATTCTAGAGTAATCATCAACAAAGAGAATAAGATATCTATCTCCATAATAACTCTTTGTCCTCATAGGTCCACATAAATCAGTATGGACTAATTCTAGAATAACATCAGATGTATGGGTTTTACTATTGAAACTAAACTTTTTCATCTTACCTTTTTTACAATTTTTGCACATGATGTTGTCTTGCTTTGTCATCATCAATAAGCCTCTTACACTTCTTCTTTTGCTTATTTTCATCATGTTGTCAAAATTCACATGACACAATATTTTTTGCCACAACCATATGTCTTCATTTCTAGTCATTAAGCAAGTGGTGTTAGTATCATTCAGATAGAATAAGTTACCTTTAGTTTTTTCACCGGTACCAATCAGTTTTCCTAATTCATTGAAGATCTTTGCTTTCTTGTTTTCAAATGCTACTCTATGACCTGAATTATTCAGCTATTCAATCCTTTTACCCAACAAGAATTTTCACATTTAATCAGGTTATTCAGCATTCTTGTTCATTTACCTTCAACTGGACAAGGTGTATCATTTCCCATTCTTACTGTACCACCATTATAATATTCAAAAGTGTTAAACTTTTATTTGTCACCGGTTATATGGTGAGTGCAGCCATTATCTATAATCCAGATATCATTCTTACTTATCTTAGATATGAGTGCAGTTTCTTCATACCTTTCATCTTCATCTCAATCATCCTTCACAACTACAAATACCATCTTGATGTCATCATCAGGTTTGGTGTTAGTATCTTCATCTTTGCAAGTAGCTAGGTAGCTACCCTTCTTGTCTTTTTCCTTGTAGTCTCGGGTATCCTTTCTTTCTGATTGTCGATAACCTCTGTAATCTTTGTTATCACCTCTATCAGATTTCTTCTCAAAAGATCTTTCATTACTTCTGTCATATTTTCTTCTATTAGGACATCTTGCAGCAAAGTGCCCAATCTCTTTACAATTAAAGCATACAAGCGGTAGCTTGCCTTTGTATTTACCTTTACCTCTCTCTATTTTTCTAACCATAAGTGCTTATATTTCATCTAGATCTTCTTCTTCACTTTCACTTTCACTGTCCCTTCAAGATGAGAATCTATGATTCAATTTTCTTATTTTCATAGAAGACTTAAATGCAGACTCTAAAATTGGTAAGACACTATTGTCAAAGTTATTCATCTCAAATCAAATCAATCTACCAATTAAACTATCAAGAGTAACTGTATTTTTTGCTACTTCTCTCATTTCTTGAATAGAAAAAACTCTAATAGCATATACAGGCAATAAGGTTCTTAGGATTTTACTTTCCACTGTCTCCTCTTCAAGTGTACCTCCAACACCTCATATAGCATTGAATACTTCTTTTATTCTTGTGTTGTACTATGTGATGTTTTCTCCTTCTTTCATTCTGAGATCATCAAATTTTCCTCTAAGGCTTTCTACCTTGGCTCTCAGAACATTTGTATCACCTTCATGTACAAGCTTCAGTTTGTCCCACATTTTCTTTGCAGTTGTGCAATCTTTGACATCTTCAAATTCAACATCGGAGAGAGAGGAAGAAAGATCTATGACCATGCAGTTGTGCTCATGCTTCACTCTCAATTGATCTATTTTTAATGGTCCTGTGGGCAACACATATTCAGTATCTAAGTATTGAGTAATATCATTACCAATACCTGATAAGTGGAGTCTTATCCTGCTTTTCCATGAAGCAAAGTTGTCTTTGTTCAACTTGGGCACATCTCGTCTGTTCATCTTGTGATCTTTACTTAAGTCTTGAAACCTTCCTTCTAAGCACACAATCTCTAATACCAATTGTTAGTAATAACTGAGAGGGGGGGTGAATCAGTGGCTTCAAAAATTATCCTTTAAACTTTAACCACCAATCAATACACCTTAGATTATTAATTTCCTACAAGATGCATGCCATGAAATACTTATAATAATTAACTATCTGTCAGTTTACCTTGTCTATCCATATTCTCCTTGTTAACTGATAAGTAGTAACTATGCAGAGTATACCAATCAATCCAGAAATGCATATGTGAAATGTAAAACAATAAAGTAATAAATTATACACACATAACACATGGATTTTAACGTGGAAACCCTGTTAAGGGAAAAACCACTAGGACCAGTACCCCAAATTTTCACTCTTCTGAAGTGAGCCCTGTTAGGAGCCAACCCTGTTAAAGGTTACAAAAACACTGTTAAGTATGACCTTGTTAGAATATTTTATACATAGAGGTTGTCACTTAGTATCTGGCATCTATTTTGCTACCATCCTTGAGTCAGCCTCCTGCTTACACTGTCAATAGGCTTTAGGAAAATCTTGCTACCATCCTTGAATCAATCTTCTTCTTAGGCTGTCAATAGGCTTTATGCAAATTCAATGCTACTTTCATGAGTCAACCTTTTTGGCACTCCTTGGGATGTACCTCAATATATAGAAGACGGTTAAGTCCTGCTCTGTTAAGAGACTTGATGCTTCAATAGTTAAATTGAAACATTATGACCTATTTCTAATGCAACTTGAATTGCATATTTTCATATCTATTTAAGTACAATACCTCTCTAATCAATGTATCAATTCAATTCCTTGTGCTCCACACTTTCTTTTCTGTGATGTTGTGCATCACTGTTCGTCTGTGTCTACAGAATACTTTAGCTCTCCTTCAGCTTGATTGATCAAGACTGTATGAAGTTATCCTTCATCAGTTTCTTTTCAGCATCCTCTTTATATTCACTCCCCTTCCCATGTATGTGATTGCTTTTAGAAATGAATTATGCTTGTCTCTTATATAGACATGATATTCCTTAATTCTTGATTCTTGATTCTTGATTCTTGGCGTGAGAAACAATCCAGCCAATCTGATTTAAAGCTTTAACTCTTAATTTATCTCATAATTATCTTCTTGCCAACTATAAAAATCTACTTTAAATCAGTTACTTAACTCTGGTCGAATAAAACAAATAAAAAAACCAGTTAAGTCTATCTTTAAGCTCTGTCAGCTAGATATTTTGTCATTTTCTGAACTCTCTGTTCTATCGGTCAATTCTACAGTTAGTTGTTGGTGACAACTGCCAGTTTTATCACTGTGACTCCAAATAGCTTCAGGATCTCCGTCCGTTAGGCATCCTTGGATTTTACTCGTCGTGTATCACTATGATTTTGCTTCGTCGAGCAACACTGTCTTCTGTTCATCAGACATCACTGTGACTTTATCTTTGCCTTTATCGATGGTGTGCACTCTGTCGGTATTATCTGTCACTTAGTGAATACTTGACTTTTATGCATTGTTGAAAGCATAATCTCTATTCCATTGATTCTCTAAAGTCTTTAGAATTATGTACATGACCGTATAGATGATATCAAGTTGACATCAATGACAATACAAACCATTAACTGATTTAATGCCTTGCATCATCTTCAACTTAACATTATCAAACATTCAATCAATTACATGTCATCAGATATTTCATATGGATATAATCTCCATTTGACAACAATGCCAAAATATACCTTTCCTCTTCTTTTTTCATAATATATTCCTTGAATTTCCTCTCCATCAGCAATACAATAAATCTAGTGTTCGTGTAGATAAGTACCTTGTTGTGTATTGATATATCATTGCATTACATCTCTTTGCTTGCATCAACATGAATGATCTTCTGATAATGTGTAGCTAATGCAACCTCCTAGTCAGCTTAGTGACCATTAGACAAGGGTCAGACCCCTAGTTTGTTCCTCAGGTACTCAAATGTATCTTTAGGCAATGGATTTGTGAATATGTCTACTAATTGTTCCTTGGATTGAACATATTCCAGTATCATCTCTTTCTATTGCACTTGTTCTCTTAAGTAATGATACTTGATAGCAATATGCTTTGTCTTAGCATACATGACAGGGTTCTTTGAAATATTTATTGCACTTGTATTATTGTAATAGATAATCACTGGTTCAATAATTTTCATATTCATACCTTCTAGTAATTGCTTGATCCATGCAATGTTAGAGCAGTTTGCAGTAGCAGCCACATATTATGCTTCTGTAGTGGATTGTGAGATCCATCCTTGCTTCTTACTTATCCATGTGACAAGTCTTTCACCCATGAAGAATGTTCTGATGAAATATTTTTCCATTAGTATGCAAAGGAAACAAGTTTTGAACCGTCGGTACAATGCTCACCGAAGGAAACTTTTGGAATGTAACCCGACACAACAGTTTTGCAGAGGTCACTGAAACTAGTCTTCATCGAAAGACAGGGTACAAGGTAAACCAATGACACAACCTAAAGAGTAACCTGATAGAGAAATCTACAATATAAATTGACAGAGCAGACAATAGAGGAAACCGATAGACAAGGTTATAGTCTACACCGATAGACAAACTACAGAGCAACCCGAGCACCAATCTACCGAGAGATAGTTATATTCTGAGAAATGTGGATCTGACTTACACGTTAGCTAAAACAAATAATTTTTTATATTTAGATTTAAAGCACAACTTTAGAACAATTTCTTAAGGGACAAGCAATGTAATTATAATTGTTTTAATCAGTCTAACTGATTGTAAACATGCAACCTAGGAGATTAAGGTCAAGTTGTAAACCTTTGATTATAGAGTTATAATTGTAAAGTGTAAAACTAAAATAGGTCAATCTAATGTATAAATAGATGTGCAATCAATCATAACAAGATGATTTGATGATGATTGTAGCCGAGGATCATAATTATGGATCAGACTAAATGTTTTATGCATAAGGATAGAAAAAGATGAAAACGGTTATCAAGAACCAGATTCAAGGCTATCGAGCAGAATAGAGGTATTGATCAATCACTATAGGTGATAAATATACATGTGAACTTTAATGGATCTATACTCAGCAATTCTAGATTTCATATACTAAAGTCAATGAATATTTTTTACTACATTCTAACAAGTGTATCAAATAGAAGAAATCCTTTGAGAAAGTGGATTTAACAATCCTTTTGTAAACCTCTTAACCGAGTGCACACTAAATAGTGTTGTTAAAGCTCTTAACAGATTAGACCTTAACCAATCTCTACATGTTACTCCTAACAGGGTAAGATTATCCGAAGTGATCAAACTTGTAAGCCTTAATCGGCTTCTTCCATTCTGCAGACAGTGAATGTTTTGTGGATTTCATCCCCACCACAGTTTTTACCTTCTACCAAGGTTTTCTGCATTACCAAATCTTGTGTCATGTGTCAATACATTTCATGAATGTTTCTATGAATGTCTACATTCAAATTATGTTTATGAATTGATATTACATGCATAAAGATAGAATAGCACATATGGTCGGTAATACAAACAATTAATTACTAAAAGGATAAAGCTTAATTGACAAAAAGTTTTAAGAGTACTGATTCACCCCTCCCCTCTTAGTACACACCATTCTATTATTTCTAACAATTGGTATCAGAGCTAGATCTCTTATTTGGTAAATTTTAAATACTTGAGAGAAAAGATCATACAATGGAAAGGTATAAGCTAGACAAGAATATTGAGAATCAGAAGCTAGATATACATATTTTCTATGAGCAATACAAAGAAGAAAGAATCAAGATGAGAGAACTACTGGATGAAAGAAATGTTATGGAATCTCACTATAATAAAATAGACTATCATGAAGAAGAGATACCTGATTTGTTTGAGTCATCAGGATCTACATCTAGCAATACATCACACACATCTAAAGGAACCATTACAAATCTGAATGAAAGCAATCAACAGCTGACAGAGAAAGTAAAGATACTGCAAATCAGTCAAGAGACATAGATGGTAAGGATGGTTGATGTCATGAACAATGCTAGACAAGCTAAGCAAGAAAGAACACTAGCTATTGATGACATGAGAAAGATCACTAAAAAGCTACAATAGAGAGAGTCATAAATACAAAGACTTACTGAACATCATCATGAGATCACCAATCATATTATTCTTATGAGTCAGGAGGAAAATTGAGTGAACATAGAACTCATTGAAAAAATAGAAGCTATTGGTGAGCTAAGAGAAGAAAATGAAAAAATGAAGCATGAAGTAATAATTCAGCAACAACATAATGATATGATTAAGAGAGCTAAAGAAAGTACAAAAAGAATGGATGATTTTCTGGATGGATAAAGAAGAGTCAACAACAATACCAGACTAGGTATACTGAGCATGGAGAATCACCATACCAAGCTGATCCCAAAAATGTCTACACAAATCCAAGACCAAGAAAGAATTAATGAAATCACTATGGAAAACCAGGCCACACATCAAATGTTTGCAGGAGCAAAGTTAAAGGTATTCCTAAATCCACATCTACATTCATAGGAAATTGTTATAAATGTAACAAGAAAGGACATAAAGCATATGAATTTAAATTTAAGTTGAAACAACCAAAGAAGGAAACCTACATAAAAAAATATTGTCCTTCTTGCAAAATGCATGGACACATCTTGTGAATGTGGGAAGAAGAAAAAGCAAGCATTGAAGCCAAAAGATCAAGAAAATAATTATCAATCGAAAAGTGTCGATAACTCATATGTTTGGGATTATAATACATGGACAAACTGCACAGAATGTGGTAGATATGGACACATAGCTGCAAACTGCATAAGGAAATGGAAAAGAAGGTCTAGAAGCTGAACTAACCCCAGACTAGCATGCTTACACTTTCATAGGGTTGGTCATCTAAGCAAGGACTATAGAGACCGAGTGATAGAGACAATCACTTTTGCAAATGGAAACACCATTGAAGATATCAGAAGAATGACAAACAAAATGTGGAGGAAATCTACACACACTGATGATGTTGGACCGAGCAATGCAATTGGTGACACCTTATCCAATGGATCTGGTGATATCACCACCCCCACCTAAGAAGAACAAGTAATTATGGAGCTCTATTATACCAAGTTATATTTTGCATTAGTTCCATTATACATTGATTAAATTCCAAAGTAGCATGATTAAAGATGCACTATGGTATTACGTGTTATGAAATTGTGAATCCAATCTCGTCGGTCAATGCATACCAAAAATCATCAATGTATATGCAAAGATAATTTTTCAATGCTTACCGAGAATAGTCGATGACCATACAAAAGATAATTATCTAGTGTAAACCAAATACCATCGGTAATCATGTAAATAGACAATGTTGTCTTCGCCATATACCGAGATCCATCGTTAAACATGTGAAAGGAAAAATGAGTTGAAACTTACCCTGAGCATCACGTTCTCACCGAGAATGAACTTGGCATGTCACCTGAGTGACTCCATCTTTAACACCTAAAAAGTGGGTAAAGAATTTAATGCGCCACTTAGGGCACTATCTATAAAAGGGAAATGGAAGAGCTCATTATTCACCATAAAATTAAGAGCAAAGAAGTAGAGAGAAGTAGAGCACTAAGTGACCAGATTGCAGAATAGTTTAATCAGCAGATTCACAACATTCAACCAGATTCTTCAACATCTATAGCAGGTTAAGTAAGTAATTAGAATCATTGAGCTCACAGTTTGTTTTACAGAGAAGCCCTATATTTTTAGAAACCATGGAAAACACATCCCGTGTAACCAAGATCAAGAACATCAAGGAAAATAAGGTCAACCTGATCAAGAACTCCACCTGTGAGGAGCCACATTACAAGTTTTGTCCTGAGGTTTCCTCACAACCCGACGATGTTGGAGCATTTTCAAGCATATCACCTAGGTTTTTTCTCGTCGAAGATGTCAGAGCATACATACATTGCAAGAACACCGAGATAGGAGATCTTGAGGTCAAGAAAGCTTACAAGAAGCTTTGCACATGTGGAACCATCAAAGATGAGCACAAACACATAGAGGTCAAAAGACTGACAAATTCCCTAATGTTTCTGAAGGAGTTTAGACCAAATGGATTAGGATAGTGCTAAGTAGAGTGCATGACCAAAAGATGTGGCTAGATGATCCAAAATAGATCACCAGTGATGTGATACACGTAGAGATCAGTTATCCTATAATCGACAAGACCAAGGCACTTAAACGCCCTTCTCACCCTAAAATTGAGAAGATGAAAGATGCAAAATGGGATGGCAAAGGATTGAAGGTAAATTCCATCAAAGATCCTAAACTAAATTTTGGTGCATGTGTGTTGGGATACAAGATATTCCAAGCCAGTAGGATGAATAGTATTGCATGCGAAGCAGTAGACACTGCATACAAGATTGTAAAGAAGGGATTGCAGTTGGATCTATCCGAGCTTATACTAACGCAGTTAGATGAGAACATGAGGACAATCAAATCTACAAAGTCCAATTCATATAAGTTTGGATCACTCCTAATGTGCATATTTTTCTACTTTCAAGACTTTTTCCCATCTATCGATAATGTCAACTAGGATACTACCCGACCAGTGACAGTTCAAATCGGTAAATTCATTAAGTCACTAGATGATAAATTTACATTAGTTATGGATGAATATTTCATTGGATTTAAGAACAGAATGCAGAAAAGGATGAGGATACCAGAACAACTGGTAGAAAAATATATAACTGACATTTGTTTTATGGTGGACACCGATACCACATTGATCAAACCATTTGTACTGAGAATAGCATGGTTGGCCCTACTTGACTATGAGATCAACATAGATCAAGCCACCAATTCTATTGAAGAATTGTTAAATGAACCAGTAGATAAATCGTTACCAAGGTTTGGAACCTATGAAGAAGCTAAGGAAAGACTAAAGACCAACTTAGTTGTAAAGAAGATCGAGAGAAAGAAGACCAAAATGGTCAAGACACTTGAGAAGAAGTTGTCGGTCAATGAAGAAGAAACAAAACAACAAGAAGTCACTGAGGGACAGTCACCCATTGGTGAAGGTGAACAAGTGAGTGACTCCAAATCAATAGATTTTGATGCACCACCCCCAAAAAAGGCAATACCTATTGCTACATCACAGAAAATGAGTCAAACTACAAAAGCAAACTCATCACTGGTCAAGAAAGGATAGCTGAGGACTTACAAGAGGAAGCCTCAAACAGGGCAGACATTAGAACCTAAGAGGAGAAGGAGACTTATCCAAAGTAAATAAGATAAGCAAGACACTGAGAAAGATGAGAGTGAGCAACTCCAACATGTAAAGAACAAACTTCCTACAATAATTGATGAGATTTGTGCCTCAATCACCTAGACAAGTTTAGTATCTGAGCCTAAGGTTAGAAAATGGCTAAAATTGAATACCGAGGATCAGAATAAGATAGAAGAAGCCATCATTCAAACAAAATGTGTATATTCAAATATATACCTATACAGTTTGACAAGATGATGCCACAAGAACTTCTAGATAGACTATCATCAAGGTGTACATATGCACTAAAATCTAAAAAGGAGATAAGGGAAAGAGCCCTAGTTTCTGTTATGCCACCCAAGTCCAAAATGGAAGAAATTGAAGAAATGATGAAGTTACATTCAAAGAAGTTCTCAGCCAAATTAAGAGCCTAAAAAGTGCTATAGGGAAACCTAATTGAGCTTGACAAAGAAAATGAGGACACTTGGAGAAAAATATTCTATCCACTTGTAAATGACTCAAGCCCCGAGAAAGTATTAGCAGTTACCGAAAAGCCTCACAATGAGGAGAATCAGGCTAAACTGATCCCAGAGCACATTCTTATTAATGATGTAGAGGATGTCACTTCAGTGGAATTAAACACAAAAGAAAGCAAAGAAATGGATGACATACCTCAAATTTTGTAGTCATTAGGAGACATATCAGATGTCACACTCCAAGAATTGACAATTATAGATATCACCGAAAATCCTCCCAATGAGGTAAAGGTAGATGAGGATATCACTGTTACCTCCAATCAAAAAAAAGAACAAGTAACAAAAATGGATGTTGCACAGGTGAAAATAATAGGCCAAATGTCATTATTGATACAAGCTATCAATATCATCTCAAAAAAGGAGAATTCACTCAAACTTGATGCAAGCATACCCAAAGATAAAGGTGAAGAGGAGTAAAAAAACATAACTGATGAACAAAATGTAACCGATGGAGAACAAAAAGAAACATATAGAGAGAAAAAATATAAAGGTGAAGAAGAGAAGCAAGGTGATACCACTCCTAAGGATACCAAAGGACATGTTGAAAATAAAGCTAAGGTTGATGTGGATACATCCACTCCCAACCGATAGGTAGACACCAAGTAGCAGGTAAAAGGAAAAACACCTCCAAGCCTTCATCAAGTACATCATACCAAGCAAAGGAACTTGCTATGGTACTCCATACAGGTGCCTTTACAACTCTTTCCAAGAAGAAGAAGAAAAATAATAAGAATCCAATCACACTGGATGAGATAATTGAAATTCCTACATGTGATCTGAGGACATTGGATCTAGAGACACTTACAAAGTATGCAGAACTTTGTAAAAGTAAATCTATCCAAGATAAGCTTAAAAAGGAAACAAAGGACACATAGGTACTCGAGACAACCAAATAAATACTTCTATAGATTGTACCTGATGCTGACATTGATCAAAATGCTTCTATTCTTGATCAATTAGTCATTCTTACCGAAGCTATCACCCCACAAAATGTGGATGCAGAGAAGGCAATAGAAGAACGTGTAGAGAAAAAATATCAATAGAAATTAATAGAGAAAATCATCCAAGAGGTGGCTGAGAACAAGGTAAACTTTTCTGAACTAGTCAATAAATTAGACCCAATCATTTCAGAAGCTATAGCCTTAGTTCATAAATTATGCACAATAGAGAAATTCACTAAGGAGGATAGTGAGAAGATTGTGCAAATAGATGCAAATCTAAATGCTAGTGCACAAAGTCTTACAACCACTAACAATGCAATCAAGTTGCATTATGAAAAGATTATGGAAGCTAAAAGGTTGAGACTTGAGATTTTAGGGGTAGAAACAAAATTCAAAGATGAGGTAACCAAGCTTCAATCTCTACTCCTACTGAATCTTACATTACTGCAACAACATATTGCATCGGCAAGCACATTGATTGCCACCCCAGAAATGTCTATGATAGAAAGCATATATGATATGCATGCAAGGATCACATTGGATATCATGACCCTTGAACACCTTAAGGAGAAGTGGGAGAAAATGATGGAATACATGTAGAACTCCCATTCCCATATCTTTGACAAGTTGTAAGTATGATATTACACCTTTGTCTTTATTATCAAAAAAGGGGGAAATAATATGTGACGAAGAGAAAAGGAATTGATCAGGTATTAGGGGGAAATAATGAAAAGGGGAAAATAGTATAAAGGCAAGTGTATATACATGTACATATACTATACCAGCATGCACATAGAGGGATTCATATTGACAAGGTGAACACATGGTGTATATAATAAACATTTTAGTTTTGCACATATCAATTTTTGATACTAATGTCAAAGGGGGAGATTCATGACATATTTTTCCATTAGTATGCAAAGGAAAAAAGTTTTGAACTATCAGTACAATGCTCACCAAAAGACAGTTTTGGAGTGCAACCTGACACAATAGTTTCATAGAGATCACCAAAACTAGTCTTCACCAAAAGATAGGGTACAAGGTAAACTGACGACACAACCTAAAGAGAAACCTGATAGAGAAGTCTACAATATAAACTAACAAAGCAAACAATAGAGGAAACTGATAGACAAGGTTATAGTCTACACCAACAGATAGACTACAGAGCAACCCGAGCAACAGTCTACCAAGAGACAGTTATATTTCAAGAAATTTGGATCTGACTTACACGTCAGATAAAACAACTAAGTTTTATATTTAGATTTAAATCACATCTTTAAAACCATTTATTGAGGGACAAGAAATGTAATTATAATTGTTTTAATCAGTCTAACTGATTGTGAACATGTAAACTAGGAGATCAAGGTCAAGTTGTAAACCTTTTAACATAGAGTTATCATTGTAAAGCATGAAACTAAAATAGGTCAATCTAATCTATAAATAGATGTGCAATCAATTAGAACAAGATGTTGTGATGATTATTGTAGCCGAGGAGCACATCTATGGATCAGATTAAGAGTTTTATACAAAAGGAAAGGAAAAGATGAAAACGGTTATCAGAACCAGATTCAAGGCTACCGAGCATAATAGAGGTATTGATCAATTACTCTAGGTGATAAATATACATGTGAACTTTCATGGATCTATACTCAGAAATTGTAGATTGCATATACTCAGGTCAATGAATATTTTTGACTATATTCTAACAAGTGTAGAAAATAGAAGAAATCCTTTGAAGGTGGATTTAACAATCCTTTTGTAAACCTCTTAACCGAGTGCACACTAAATAGTGTTGCTAAATCTCTTAATAGAGTAGACCTTAACCAGTCTCTGCATGTTACTCTTAACAGGGAAAGATCATCAGAAGTGATCAAACTTGTAAGCCTTAACTAGCTCCTTCCATTCTATAGATAGTGAATTTTTATGGGTTTCATCCCCACTGAAGTTTTTACCTTCTAACAGGGGTTTTTTGCATTACCAAATCTTGTGTCATGTGTCAATACATTTCATGAATATTTCTATGAATGTTTACATGCAAATTATGTTTATGAATTTATATAACATGCATAAAGATAGAATAACACATATGGTCGGTAATACAAGAAATTGATTACTAAAATGATAAAGGTTAATTGAAAAAAAGTTTTAAGGGTACTGATCCACTCCTCCCCTCTCAGTACACACCATTTAATTATTTCCAACTGCTCCTCTTGTTGTGCTCATTTTATCATCTAAGTTTCCAGCCCAATCAGCATCTATATAGACTTGAAGCTCAAATTTGCCTTCTCTTTTATACCATAAGCCATACTCTTCGGTATTCTTTAAATATCTTAGAGTTCTTTTGACAACAGTCATATGTGATTCCTTGGGATTAGTAGAGAATCTTGTAACTATTCCAACTTCATGTGCTATATCTGGTCTAGTATGTACAACATAAATGAGTTTTCCAATCATAGATCTATATAGGGTCTGATTTACCTCGGTTCACTTTTCTTCCTTTGTCATCTTGCATCTAATTGTCATAGGTGTTTCAACTATCTTGGAGTCCTCCATCTTGAATATCTTAATAACTTCCTTGATGTATTTGGATTGTGTGATGTAGATGCCTGCATCCTGTTGAAGAATCTGTAGACCAAGAGAGAATTTGATCTCTCCAAACATTGACATCTCAAACTCTTTTCTCATTTCAGCAACAAATAATTTGCATAACATATCATTGACTCCAAATATGATATCATCAACAAATATTTCATCAATCAAAATTTTATCATCAGTATCTTCTTTTAAATACAGATTATTGTTTTCACTTGTTCTTAAAGATATGATACTTATGAGATATGAGTGAAGTCTTTCATACCATGCTCTCGGTGATTGTTTCAATCCATACAAGGCTTTGTGTAATCTACAAACCATGTTTCTTTTTTTAGGATCAACAAACCCTTATGGTTGTTCAATGTATACCTCTTCTTCTAGTATTCCATTTAGGAATGCAAATTTGACATTCATTTGGTATACCTTGAATCCTTTGAATGCATCATAAGAAAGTAGAATTCTTACTCCTAGTCTAGCAATGGGGCAAAGGTTTCTTCATAGTTAATACCTTCTACTTGTGCATACTCCTTGCATACTAATCTTGTTTTGTTCCTTGTGACTTCTCCATTCTCATTTAGCTTCTTTCTGAATATCCATTTGGTGCCAATGAAATTTATATCATCAGATATAGACCTACTAATGTCCATGTTCCATTCTTATCAATCTGCTCTATCTCTTCATTCATAGTATTGATTTAGGCTCAAAATCACAAATTAAACATCTAGTGTTCAATGACTTGCTTCTTGTTCTCATTCTAGCCCTTTTGTCTCCTATGATCTAGTTTTGTGGATGGTGTCTTTTGACATACTTGGCAAGTAATGGTTTATCTCTTTGTTCATCGTTCTGATCATCATCTTGACCTTCATTTTGATCTTCATCATTCAGTATATCATTGTGAGAAATTTCCCTATTTTTGGTGTTTACAGCCTGATGCTCAGGTGCATTGTTCTGTTTCTCAGGAGCAATACATTGTTGCTTGGGAAAAATGTCAGGTTCTTCACTATAGACAAACCTGTTGTAGTTTTTTGGTTCCTTTATGCTTTCCTCATCATTTTTCTCAGCAAATTCATCTACGTTGACATTTTCATTTTAATGATTTTTTTAGAGGATTTGTTAAGACATTTATAAGCCTTGCTTTTGGTAGAGTAACCTAGAAATATTCCTTCTTCACCTTTGGAGTCAAGCTTTTCATTTCTATCATCTTTCAAAATATAATATTGACTTCCAAAAATTCTGAAGTAACTTACATTTGGTTTATGTTTGTACCATAGCTCATAAGGTGTCTTATTGGTGTCTTTCTTCAATTGAACTCTATTCAATGTTTAGACAGCAGTACTGACAACTTATCTCCAGAATGTTTCTGTGATGCCTTTTTCAATCATCGGTGTTCTAGCACAATCAACAATCGATTTGTTCCTTCTTTCAACAATTCCATTTTGTTGTGGTGTTCTCGGTGCAGAAACATGTCTTTGAATTCCATGCTCATTACAAAAGTTAGTGAATTCATCATAAATAAATTCTCCTCCTCTATCTGATCTTAGACATTTTAGTTCCTTTCCACTTTGTTTTTACACTATAGATTTATACCATTTAAACATCTTGAATGCTTCTGATTTCTCTTTTAAGAACATAACTATCATCATTCTAGAATAATCATCAACCAAGAGAATGAAGTATCTATCACCATAATATCTCTTTGTTCTCATTCATCCACATAGGTCAGTATGGACTAATTCTAGAATAGCATTAGATGTGTAGGTTTTTCTCTTGAAACTAGACTTTGTCATTTTACCTTTTTGACAATTCTTACACATGAAATGGTCAGGATTCGACATGCTCAGTAAGCCTCATACTTTCCTTTTATTCCCTATCCTAACCATGTTGTCAAAATTCACATGACATAACCTTTTATGCCACAAACATATGTCTTTGTTTCTAGCCATTAAACAAGTAGTATTCATATCATTAAGATAGAATAGGTTACCTTTTGTGTTCACCAATTCTGATGAACCTTCATGATTCATTAAATATCTTTGTCTTTTTCTTCTCAAATGAAACTCGATGTCCTGTGTTATTCAATTGTGAAACACTCAATAGATTATTGTTAAGTCCTTTCACCCAATATGCATTTTCACATCTGATCAGATTATTCAGCATTATGGTTCCTTTACCTTCAACCAGAAAAGGTGAGTCATTACCCATTCTTACTGATACACCATTATAATATTCTACAGTTTCAAACTTTTATTTATCTCCAGTAATGTGGTGAGTACAACCACTATCAATAATCTAGACATCATTTTTACTAACCTTAGATATGAGTGTAGTCTCAACATACCTTTCCTCTTTGTCTGAATCATCCTTCATAGCAACAAATACTACCTCGATATCTTCATCAGATTTAGTGTCACTATTTCCAACTTTGTTCTCAGCCAAGTAACAAACCTTCTTTCCTTTGTCCTTGTAGTCTCGGTTATCTCTTCTGTCAGATTGTCGATTGCCTCAAAATTCTCGATCATCACCTCTGTCAAACTTCTTTTCATATGATTTGTCATTGTTTTTGTCTTCTTTTCTTTTGTTAGGACTTCTAGCAGCAAAGTGTCCAATCTCTTTACAATTAAAACATACCAATGGTAATTTACCTTTGTATCTACCTTTGCCTCTCTACAATCTTCTAGCCATTAGTGCTTCAATCTCATCAAGTTCTTGATCATCACTATCACTTTCACTATCATTTCTCATAGAGTGTTTATGACTTGATTTACTTATTTTCAAAGAAGATTTGAATGAGGACTCAATAGATGGTAAGACACTATTGTCAAAGTTACTCATCTCAAATAAAATAATTCTACCAATCAAACTATCTAGAGTGACATTGTTATTTTCTACTGCTCTCATTTCTTGTATAGTAGATACTCTAATAGCATAAACATGCAGTAAGGTTCTCAGAATTTTACTTACCATTGTTTCTTCTTCAAGTACACCTCCTACTCCTCGGATAGCATTGACTACCTCTTTGATTTTTTATCTATACTAATTGATTTTTTCTCCTTTCATTCTTAGGTCATCAAACCTTCCTCTTAGGCTTTCAGCCTTAGCTCTTAACACATTTTTATCTCCTCCATGTACTAGCTTCAATTTGTTCCACATTTGTTTTTTATAGTGGTGCATGATTTGACACCTTCAAATTTAGCATCGGAGAGTGAGGAAGCAAGTTCTATCATCATATAATTGTGTTCATGCTTTTCTCTCAATTGATCAACTGATAGAGGTCCAGTAGGTAAACCAAATTCGGTATCAAAGTATTGAGTAACATCATTTCCAATACCTTATAGGTGGAGTATTATCCTACTTTTCCATGATGCAAAGTTTTCCTTGTTCAACTTAGTCACATCCCTTTTGCTTATCTTGTGTTCTTTATCTTGATTCTTTAAACTCACTTTCTAAGCACACAAGCTCTGATACCAATTGTTAGAATAACTGAGAGGGGGGTGAATCAGTGACCTCAAAAATTAATCCAATAAATAAACCCACAAAATTTATACCACAAATACAAAACCTCTATTTATCTTCAGTCCTACAAGATGTATGCCTTTAAATAATCTTATCAAATAACTATTTCTTGGAGTATAATGTTTATCCTTTTTCTTAAACTTTACCGAATAGAAGTCTAGCCTTTACCGAAATACAGTAAATAACTTAGTGTTTACTGATCAATCATGTTTTAGTAATGTGTAAAGAAAAATTTTAAAGCAATGAACCATATACACATTTGACACATGGATTTTTAACGTGGAAACCCTGTTAGGGGGAAAACCCACTTGGGACCGGTAACCCAAAATTTTCACTCTTCTGAAGTGAGCTCAGTGAAGAGCCAACCCTGTTAAAGGTTACAAACACACTTTTTAGTGCAACCTTGTTAGAGGATTTAAAACTAACAGTTTGTCACCTGACATCAGGCATTCACTATGTTGTCTTCATGAGAAACCTTTTGATATTCCTTGGGATGTATATCAATATATAAAGGATGATTAGATCCTACTTTGTTAAGAGATTTTTTGAATCAATGGTTAAAATGAAATAGTATAAGATATGTTCATAAATATAACTTAATCTTGCAGATGTTCAGATCTATTGTAAGCTCATAATACATTTCTGATCAATGTTTCTCTTCAGTTCCTTTGCTCCACTTCTTTATGCTAGGTGAATGTTGTCTGCTCCTCTGTTGCTCGGTGTCTGCAGAAATCTTAGCTTTGTTCTTCAGCTTGTATGATCAGGTATGTATGAAGACTTCTATCATCATCAAAATCCTCTTCAGCATTCCTTTTTTTCATAATGAATAGTTTGTCTCTATAATAGACACGATTTTACCATTTCTAAGTCTTTATCTTTCTTTTTCTTGACGTTATCCACAAATCTCACCATTCTTGCTTTAAAGCTTGCTTTAGTTTTATCTCGTAGATTTCTTCTTGACAACTAGAATAAAACTAGCTTTAAATCTCTAGCTTATCTTTATCTTTTAACTGGTTGATGAAAACAAAGTAATCAATCAGTTAACTCTATATTTATCTCCTATCAGCTAAGTCTTTTGTCATTTCTGAAATTCAATTCTAATCGGTGTTTAACTCCTTGTTTTCTCGGTCTTGACTCTATTTGTCCTCGAGTATCTCTGTCCGTTAGGGTTGTCTATCCGTCGAGAAACACTATCACCTTTAGTTATGCTCGGGTATCACTTTGGTTTTTCTTATTAATGCTTTCTCGATTTACACAGTGACTCTTCTCGGGGTTCTCTATCCGTCGGTGTGCACTGTTTGTCAATGTTTGTTGTCTCTTGATGTATACTGAAATTTTATGCATTACTGATAACATAACCTTTATCCCTTTGGTTCTTTGAAGTCTTTGACAATATGTATATGACCAATCAGAGTATATCAAGTTGACATCAATGAAAATACAATACATTAAATGATTTAATGTCTTGCATTAACTTTCTGCATCTCGGTGATCATCAACTTTGTCATCTTCAAACATTCAATCAGTTATAGTTCATCAGATGCAAGGGTATTAGACTAAGAAGTACCTTTTTCTGATGAACCTTCAATTACTAGTGTCTCACAACGTTTTGGTGAAGCAGGTGTGAAAAGTGGAAATCAAGGACCTTGTCCTGTGGGACCCAAACCACTCCAACCTGGAAAACCCATTTTTCTATAATATTTTCCCCTTTGCTATATTTTTCTTTTGTGGACACATTGAATCCACTAACAATTGAATATACATTTGTGGATGTGGGATTCACAGAATCCCGCTCATACTCATTATCTTGATGATCATCATTGTTGTGATATGCATCAACTGGATGCTCCTCATTCCACAAATCACTAAATATATCATCCTCTTCCACTTCATAAATATCTACAAATGTCTTTGGCTCACTGAGATTCTTCCTCATTTCCCAAAAATCAGAAATTTTGGTTTGAGTCTAATTACCATGTTTATATTGACCCACTAGGTCTTTTGGAATAGCTTTTGTAAATGGTTGAGCATCTATCTAGTAGAAATTGTAGGATTTTATGTGATGCACTTTTCCTTTCTATTTGTGCAATGCCATAATTTGTGATGATAATTCTTGTATTGAAATATTATTTTCAATTGCGTATTTCTCCATCTCTTTTATGACCTCGTCCCAGGACTCCATGTTTTTTAAATTTTTCTATCAATGGCATACTCTCATGTCGACATTTGCTTGCAGAGTTCCCATTCTGTCTAAGCTTTATTCCAATTATGTTGAGTGGGTCATACTGCCAGTGACTGTCAACAGCAAAATGAAAAGTTGTAAAAAAATCATGTGCCACTTTGAATCCTCTTCTCTAAAACGTGAAACCTCCAAATTCGAAAGGCGAGGAAGGAAATATCATTTTCTTTTGTTGGCCATTAAAGAGTACATTTGTGCTCTCCATATGTTGTACATATTCCAATGCAAATACCCTCTTTGTCACATGTATTGGAAGTTTGTAGGGTTCTGCCACTAAACCATAAAACCTTAACATAGTGTAGTCTTCCATGAAGTACCAGTCAGCCAATTGTATTTCACTTCCGAGTTGAATGCAATATCTACAAGACATAGGAAATCTAGGCATTGGAGTGCCTATAATTTAATGATACATTGGTGCCAAAATAAAGTCTACAAAATTGTTATAGTTCCTTCTGCTATCACTCATCCCTATTTCAGGTGTCCATTCATATATTGGATTTTGGACCTAACTTTGAAGCTTGTTTGTCTAAAATATTGCCCAATGTTTTGCTAAAAGAAGATAGCACAAGTATGTTGTGAATCTAAATGTCTTCTGTGAACCTCTTTTAATCATTAGTAATTGTTCTTGCATGCAATGAACAATGTGCTCGGTAAAATTATATTTTACCGATTCTTTTTCACAATGAATATGAAAAATCATTTCAAGAATGTTGGCACCCACTTCTTTGTTACTATCCAATCCCAAATGAAATTCTAGCAAGGAAATACTATCCTGACCCCATTCCACAAAAATATCATAATCATAAGGAGGCTTATGATCTAGATCTAAACTAGAATTTCTTGTTATTCCTTGATATATGAATCTTTCTATATTGCATCTATTTTTTCATAATTACGTTTGAGTTTTGTGCTTCAAACCCTAGGTCCAAAAGACTAGCAAATTCAGTCTCGGTTATCCACAAAATTTCCTCCTGAGTATTTTTATTGACAATTATTTTTCTATTTTCATTATAATTTTTGGTGCAGACCATGACAATTTCTAGACAAGGGAATACTAGAGGTAACGCCATGCATGCTGACCCGGAAACCCACGCTAAAATTTTATTTGTCATTTTCTTTACCATGATGTTAAATGGATAAAATTTTGAATCCTTCATTAGATCTTTCCACTTATTTTTGAGTGCAAATCTAATTTTCAAAATTCTCTTATTTCCATGGATAGCAGGATCATAAATATCAAGGAATTCATTAGTGAAACCTGGTTCAACCAGTTTGTGGAATTCTATTATCTTTTTTTCCTATCTTTTAATCCTTTTACTCATAAACTTGGGATTTGTTTGGACCATCGTAGTATTACTATTTACTACACAGCTACAATTCAAATAATTCTACACAACTATAATTTACAGGGGTGATTCAAAATTAAACCCTAATTCTAGTTCTGCAATCTAAACAGTAAACCACAAGATTTAAAAAAATTAAAGGCGGGACGTATGTGCTCTGGATTTTACCCGTTATTTCAATTTGTGCATACTATGAATGGGCAGAGAGATGAGAGACTTTGTTTCATTCCTCAATCCTCAACCTAGAAGTGGTAACCCCTTTCTGAATCTCCAATACTAGTTAGAAGTAGAACTTAAAAACTTAGATTGAAAACTTAAAGGGCAAAAATTGTACATTCGTCAGTACTAATTCGTCAGTCATGACTCGTGTTAACTTTTATTGCTTCTTTATGAAGATAGATATCTGATGTCACTAGGACACATGTCACTTAATCGTATTAAATTATAACTTCAGTTGCAGACTCAAAATTGACCTTATTACTTATTAGTTATTACATTTATTAAATGTTTAGTTTTACAATTTACTCCAAATTAGATTTTAATTATACTTAGTTGAGGGTTAATTCATGACATATGCCTTGTTTTTGGGGGACATTTACAAAAAGAGGTGATTGTTCCCCAAATCGGTCTGAAATACACCTTCAATCATTGATCTACGCTCATCCAACGATAATTTCTAGTCAGTATGAGGTCTCGCAGGTCCCATTATCTTTTGGCTTGTTAATACCTATTCACCTCTCACATCATCATCGAATGACACTGATCGTGTGAGTGGACACGTGTCAATATTCCATAATAGGTTTGAAAAAAAGGGGTTTCTTTTCCCTTTCGGCCCAAAATACACCTTTGGTCATTGATCTATGCTCATCCAACAATCATTGGTAGTCACCATCAGGTGTTGCAGGTCCCATTAACTTTTGGCTTGTCAGCACTAGTAGTCACCTAGTCACCTCACACATCGTCATCGAATGACACTGATAGTGTGAGTGGAAACATGTCATGATTCTGGAATAGGTTTACAAAAATGGGGTTTCTTTTCCCTTTTGGCCTGAAATTTACCGTACATCATCGATTTGTGCTCATCCAATGGTAGTTGGTAGTCACTGTTATTAAATTTACTAAATTTAAATTAAATTAAATATTTAACAATTAATTATATTTTGAGTAATGTTTAACTCGGACTTTAACACTAAATTGAATTCAGTTATTTCTATTTGTATTATAATTGAAATTACATTATCACACATCGATATGGCACATTGGCAAATTTGGCATATAATTTATCAATATAGACCACATACTTTTTATATTTAATTTTTAATTTGATGACATTGATCTGAATTAATTACTAAACAATAATAAAACTATTAAAAATGGAAATACTAATTTTAGAATTTATTTTTATTGTAAAGAATAACTGAATACTTTAAACTTTTACAATTCCACAGTCCCACACATGAGATGACACATGGAAAAGTTAAGTTATTAATGTTAAATAAATCACACACATACATTAAACATTTGTTTGGTTCATATCACACATCGATATTGACTATCTATTATCTCACATAGTGATACGTGTCTCAGTTACGAAGGAAGATAGCAAAATATGGCTATCGTTCCCACATTTGGCCCAAAATACTCCTCAAACCTTTGATCTTTGCTCACAGGTGCTAAGAATTATAGAAAATGATCAAAAATGTTCGTTAAGTTGTTAACAGATGCAAAGAATTACAGAAAAGGATCAAAAATTACAATGATTATGCATTTATACATTTAAACAAAATTACACATGCAATTTATTATCATTCATTAAGAGTAAACTGGAAAGGTAAAATGAATGTTAATTGGTCGAAGTCGAAGAGGAAAATTTTCATTAATTATTTTGAAAATTTGCATCACTAATATACTATATAGACTATAGTCGCGCCCTTGACCCCTACAAAATGGTGTGAATAGGAAGTAATACAGTTACAAAATTTTCTTGCCACAAGGGTACTGGTAGTGCTTGGTCACTTGGTCAATCATATAACAAAAAACAAAAAAAATACAACGAACTATGGAAACCCTCCATTTTAAGAACACTAAGCCCGCTTGGGTACTGGAATACCATATCCTGGATATGGTCAATTCTGGAAGATGTTGCAATTCAGGAAGATGCTTATCCTTAAAATGAAATCTGGAATATGGGATGACCCGTTTGGTTCACCCAGAAGATGACTGAGAAGATGCATAAGGAATTTTAATTCTTTATTTTTTAATTTCTTTGAATATGGTATGTATATGTGTGTATATATACACACATGCACAATGTGTATATATACATATATACATGTATGTATATATAAATGTGTATATATACATATATACGTGTATGTATATATACATGTGTGTATATATACACACATGTGTGTATATATACACACATGTGTGTATATACACACATGTGTGTATATACACACATGTGTGTATATACACATACAAGTGTGTATCCATGTATACACATATACACACATGTGTATATACACACATGTATATATACACATGTGTATATACACATGTATCTGCATATACATGTGTGTATATATACACATGTGCATGTATACATATATATACATATATATATACCTCCTTATAGAAATATAATATATATCTTTATAGTCATGGATTCCATGAAATATTAAATTTGGTTTGTATATACATTCACATGTGTATATATACACACATGCATATACACATACACACACGTGTGTGTGTGTGTGTATACATCCTTATAGCAATATAATATACATCTTTATAGTCAGGAATCCCACAAATATTAAATTTAGTTTTCTAAAAATTGGAATTCCCATTCCACTTATTTTGAAATTCCAATTCCACCTATTTTGGTGGAAGATGCAAATTCCCATTTTGAGGCAAAATTGGAACTTCAAAATTCCAATTCCAATTTTTTGGATGGACACAAACATGAAATTAGAATTTCCTGGAATTAGATCATGCCAATTCCAGTCTAATTCTAGGAAACAAACGTGCCTCATCCAAGAAGAATCGTTTGGAGAAGATAATCTCTGAGAATTCTTCGTGTCATGTGTAGTCCATCTCCACCTTGTTGTCGAGGAGAAAACACTTCCGTGGGAAGTCCCTCCCCAGCCGCGTCCACTTCTGATGACATGTCAGCTGCCTTTCATTAATGTTCAGTAGGAAGGGTTGCCTTTCCACATTGTTTCCTCGCTGGATAAGCTTTTCTATTTCATCATTCCAAGGGATCCCCAATCTCGTTTGTGTGAATACAACGACTAAGACATCGTCCACCAAAAATTGTTCCTTGCAAACCTTCTACATGAGCATAATCATTTCTATTGTCTCTCCTTCAAGGTCGAGAAGAGGTGCTATAAAGTGGGACATAATGTCCATGCTGACACAGTATCTCTTTTTGTTGTGAAGGAACTCATGGCCGAGCAACATCAACACAGCATTATTTATGAAATTTCCCACTTCCTTGCAAATGGAAGTGAGAAATTCATCTGGTATCATGCCCAAAAAGGGCTTCTTCTCATCAGTGTTTGTGGTTCTCAACCTAATTGGTGTGTCCTGTTAAGCCCTGCATACCCCTCTTTTTGCTTTGGCTCTTGCCTTGTTTTCCTTGTTTTCTTTGTTTTCTTCTCTGGGCTTTTCCTCCCATGGGGCTTGTTTTCTTTCTATTTTTATCTTCCGTGCCTCTAGGACCCAGTCCCAGAGTTTGTTGTTCTTTCCAGAGCTAGATTCTAGACTCTAGGATTCTCTGCCATGATGTCTTCTTCTTGCGAGAAGGTATGGTTACGTGGAATCCTCAGGCCCGGAGTTCAGAGGTTTTCCTTTTCCAGAGTTTGCGGAGAATATTGTAACTTGTTTTTACCCTAAGAGTATAAATGGAAATTACCCATCACTTTCACAATTACCATGATTAAAACACTTAGAGCATTTAGACCGATTCTTAGGTGATTAAACTGTGATTAGGCTGCAAGTTGGTCTGTGCTTAGTGGTCGATTACCAGTTGATTTGTGATGTCTGTTCGTGATCATTCAAGGGTGGACTTGTTGCAAAGTGCTCCTAGTGTGCTTCTCCCCTATTCTTTGTGTCTCCAAGTAGGTCCTCAGTTTGTCCTCTTGTCTCTTATTGTTTCTTGTTTTTCTTGTTGTTTCCTTTTTGGTTTCCCTTTGTTTGGTTTTGTTGGTTCGCCTTTTTTGTTTTTCTTTTTGGTTTGCCTCCCATTGGTGGGTTGGCTCTGCCAAAGGGTTGTCCACCCTCTGTGCAGTTATAAACTAATGTATACATTGCATTTTTTCTTAGGGTAGCTCTTGTACTTATGTAAATATTGTATAAATCTGTAAACAATTTTTAAATACTATTTATTTTAGTGTATATGCGTCTTGGCCTTAGGCCCTCTATAAATTTGTGTATATATTTTGTGTGTATCCTTCTAAAATTTGATGAGTTTGTCACGCTCTGTCATGTTTTCACTCACCATACTGAGCTCATCGAGAGGGAGTCACCATGGCTCAAACTCGGCACCTCACTGGTTTGAGCCATGGCGGCTTTCTCTCTCATCTGTCTCATCACCTTAATGGCAGGATTAATCTCCCACAAGTAGGCATTCAAACCATGTCCCATCTAGCATTCAATTTACCTCGTGTTAGCCCACTTGTCACCACTAATGTCTTTATTTCACCTATCACATCACCACATGCCAACCCATGTCAGCCAAGTACAGTTTCCTACTAGTCACATCGACATGGCAATGGCTAGTTTATCCAGACTTTGGGTCCTGAGCAATCCCTTGTCTTCTGTCTCCTCCTATCACTTGGTTCAACACTCTGAAGTCCTACTCACACCCATCTTTAAGTATTCTGGGATTTTTTATGTATGTTGAGACTTTTTGGACAGGTACAGGGTGGTGACGAATTCCCAAGAGTTTCTAAAGCCCTTTTTATATGTATCATGTTCTAACGGTTCTCCGGTCTTGCAGGTTGTGGATAATTGATCAAGATGTCTGAAGTAATCACCCCTCCTAATAGCCTGGAGCTACCTACCACTTCCACGTGGGTGGACACAAAAACTAAGGCCGAAAAGATGTTAGCAAAGCTTCTCTTGACCTCCAAATATCCAAGGGAGGGTGTTCTCGTGGGATCCAAGGTGGATTCCAAATTCCAAGAAATAACAGACATAGAGCCTAGACTTTGGGCTGAAATATAAGGCTTAATCCAAGCCGTCTATAGATTGAAGGCCACAAGAGACAATTTGGCCACTCAGCTCGCCGCCTCCGACATCAATAGGGCGGTGAACTTTCCTTGTTCACTAAAATCACCAGAGTTAATACTCCAACTGGCAACTTTGTACAATGCACCTACTCGGACCATTCTGCTTCCAGATCCCTGGCCATTACAGTATCTAGCAACAATTGTCACCATGGATGAAGCAACTTTTGCCTCAGGGCTGGGGATCCCACAGTTCAATGGGTCCATTATCCGAAATTGAGCCCAGACATTGCAGGAGTTTGAAAATGCTGCCCTTATCTCTTGGAAATATCTCAATAGCCACTGCCTAAAATCCCCAAAGAGGGATTGTAGGAGGATGAAATTGGAAATTCCCCGTGGGGAGTTCAAAGAGCCCATTCAGGTGAGCATTATATTTTTATGTAGGATCTTCGAATTGCCCCATGCCTAGGATTTCTCAGCGTGGATGTACTACTTTCTTTACTACATCACCACTCACAGTCAGACCTTCAACTGGGCGGCCATCATAGCCAATCACGTGGACACGCAGCTGAAGGGCATCGTCCAGAGTTCCAAGTCTTGCATGACATCATACATACTATGGGCATTAGCCCAACAAAGACCGGTCTTTCTAGGTTTGGGAACAGTTGGTGAACTTGGAAACAAGCTGGGCCAGTTGAAACCATGGGATCATTATCCCCAAATACAATGGGAACTCAGTTTCCTAAATTTCTGCCAGGTAAATGATTCTTTCATTTACCAAAACATTCTAACACTTACCCGGGATTCCGGGTACCGATTGTCGCAGGAGGTGATGAATTTGGTCCACACCTATGGCTGCTACTTTATTCAGTTCCAGCACCACACCTACATTCGGGTGACCAACTTCTCCAGGAAGCCCTATCTTCTTCCCCACTATTGCAGAGACAAAATTATTCTTTTGGAGTTCTACTTGCAGATGATGGACTTGCATACCTTCTTTACATTAAAGAAGGTCATCAATGTCCCATTCCCATTTTCATGCGGGAATTATACATGCAGCCTCACCGTGGCAAGGGAGGCAGATAATGAATTCAAAAGCCTGGGACTGGTGGAATTCCACCATGCCAGAAAAAACTACGATCCTCTAGGCAAGATTGCCACAACACTTCCCTGGGCATCCCCACCACACGAAACTAGATATTGAAGATTTTTGGACGGACTGTCAAGATATTTTTGATCTCCAGGCCTGACAACATTCACGCATGTCTAAATGACTCATGAAGGCGCTCAACCTTTGGAATTTTCCAAAGGGCTTTTCAAATGACGGGCCGCTGGAGGACCCAGCATACAAGGGGCAAGGATTAGATAAGTTAGATCTCCCTCCAGTGGACTGGGCCACCCCTAAAGACTTAACAATCGAGGGAGTATGTCACCCTATTTTGGAAGCAAGTCACCAATATTTTTCCCGGGTGTGTCCCAAGAGCACCCGAAAGAAACCAATGGTCAGAAAGGCCATTCCATCTTTCGCTGACATCGGACCTAGCATGAGCAAAGGGAAAGAAAAAGAGGGTGCCCCAATCAAGGTACCTCCCCAAGGTAGCACCCCTTTGATGGTACAACTACAGTAACAAATGGAGTTGGAGAGACTGGCTAGCCAATAGATAAGCACATAGATATCTTTTAGCCTCCTCATAACTCCGATGACATCTGCTCACCTAGCGGGATCCCCATCGTTGGCCATGATGATGAGCAGACAGACTTTTTCTGAGGTAGAGTCTACCAATATTTTAGAGACCGAGGTTCCACTGACAAGAAAGAAGAAGAAAAGGGTGACCCCCACACCAAGCCCAACCGCCAGCCCTGGTATGCCAGATTTGCCTTATGTAGATGTCAGTTTGAATTCTCCTAGACTAGAAAATATTTCTGACTCCTCACCCCCGCATGATGACTTTGATGACACTTTCTTGGGGAATGAGCTCATGGACCTTCAACAAGATATAGGTCACGCGATGGAGGAGATTGTTGCTCAAGAGAAGGAAGATATCCCTGCAGAACAAGAGATCACAGAACAAGAACCTGCAACAGAGCAGGAAGTCCAAGAAGAAATACAAGACGAACAATAAGAGAAGGAAAGGCAAGAAGAAACACCAGCCCAAGAGGTTGAGAATCAACCAAGGAAAATGACAGATGAGAAACCGATGGTTAGGGAACCCAGACCCATGGGATCAACCGTACCCTTGATCATCACGCTCCAAATTCCTTTGGTTTCTCTGGGTGATCAAGTGCCCCAGAGTACATTTGGTGAGGTTGTGAAAGTGATCACATCGCTGAACTTTGGCCAACGACCTCACCCACTCCCACAAGATATTTCAGCAGAGGAAGAGATTCTGACAGAAGAAATAAGCAAGGCTAGACAACAACAGCAACAACAAGACCGAGAAATAGCTAGAGAAATAAGTGATACAGATGCAGGTGGGGAAGTCCCAGACTCAACCAACCAGGATGCTAGCATGGGGAAAAATATTGAAGGTCCCAGGCAACAAGAAAAGGAACAAGAGCAAGAAAAGGAGAAAGAGCCCAAAGAAAATGTACATTCTGGGAACACACTGCCAAGTTCAGAGGGGAATCTAGATGCTCAAGTCCTAACTGCAAAGTCGCCCCAGCCATCCCAATGGCTGATGGAATCAAGGAAGAGGGAGCCTCGGTGGTAGCAACAAGCACTCTGCTCTCCTTGGCCGAAATGATGGCCAGAAATGTAGAGGCCCAGAAGCCCAAGAAAGTGTGGATAGTCCATACTCTCCATTCTGGGCCAACAGGAAACACAGTTGTGACTATCGCAACACCCCCTCCAGGTGCAAATGCAGCAGTCATAAGGCCTGAAGACTACAACATCACAAAAGTGGCACTGGGGAGGAGAGACAATCAAGGTGAACTGGACTTGCTAAGGGAGGCCACCAAAGCATTAGAGGCCAGATATATCAAGCAAGGCCAGAAGTTTAAGGAGGAAAGAGAGACTAATACCAATCTCCTCGCACTTCTGGATGAACTTACACAGCCATTGGCCAAGATCCACCCAGGAACCCCTTCCTCTGGATTGTCGATTACGCAAGATGATGTGGATTCTCTCTGGGCCGTGAAGAAGAAGGCACAGGCTGTAGATGGGTGGGCCGTCGAGTAGGTAGCCGCCATAAGACAATTTCTAGCGGCGTCCCTCCCAGACCTTTATCGGGTCAACACCCTTATCGGCCAAGCAAATGGCTCCGCTATTATATGGGAGCAAGATTTAGTGAAGTATGAAAAGTGGAAGGTTGGGCTGGAAGAAATTTGCAACATCGAGGAAGAAGTCGCCACAGAGCTGGGGATTTTGGGAGACAAATCATATGATTCCCTCCAAGCCCAGTACTCCAGACTTGGCCTCAAAATTGAGATGTGCAAGGAACTGGTTAAGGCCTTGAAAGAAAAGGTTACTGCGGAACAATACCCCTTAGGCCTATTTCAAGCATTTATGGTTGGAATATCACAGGTCGATCCCTTCACCACTGGAATGTGCACCCCAAAGGACTAAGTCCTTAGCAAATTTGATAAACGGATGGAGTCCATGTATCTGGCTATCGGAGATTTTGACCAGGGCATGTTATCTAGACTATCGAAGACAATGATCTGGTCGCATGACACCATAAAAATGGTGGATGAATTTTGGAACAGGGTTGGAGATGTTGAGGAAACATTGGAGGTTGTTCGCAGTCGATGGGACAGTATTAAAGATATAGATGAATAAGGCATAAGCCAGGTGTTGGAGACATTAAAAAATAGTAAGGAACAATAAAATTCTCTAGAGTCCAGAGAATTCCATCAACCATGTATCGATTGCATTCTTTATTCTTTGGGGTGCAAGCCTCCGAATCCTGGAGTTTTAGATACCATAATTTTGTATTCTTTCAGCGACCAGTGTCTCGGTTCCCAAAGCCAACTGGTCACTATCAGATGGTTAATAAAGATGTCAGAAAGTAGGTAACCGCAACAAGGCACATCAACTCAGAGGATGATTCTGATGGGTGTTCTTCCCAAGGCACCGCTCTGATATAACACCTGGTGCATCAAAGACAATGAGTCACTTTTCCCATTAATGAGGCATGTAGCCTCGATCCTCGGGGGATCAAATTTCTTCTTTTCTCCTCCCAACTCTCTTCTCGAGGCCGATTCTTCCACTCCTCCTTCCTTGTCTTATTCTTCTAACATGTCAGACCTTCTCCATCTCGAGGTCTTTTGTCACATGGCATGGGTAGTACCGGCCTCCAGAAATAGTATTATATTATTAAGTGTTAAGTAAGTTAGGTTAGTTTTTAGGTCAAAGCTTATGTATAAATAATAAGTCTGACCTCATTCCAAGGGTTGGAAAAATTGATGATTTTTTAGTCTATAGCTAATAGCATTTCAGTTTTCTTATTTCTTAGTTGCAGAGCTCAATGCTCCTTAGTTTTAGAAGCTTTCAATAGTTGAATGATCCCCTAGAGCCACCATTGTTGTATGCACCAGTGCTTGCTAGAAACTTTTTAACAAAGAAGGAAGGATTCTATCAATGATGTTGTTAGCATTCTGATCTCTAGGTTAATGGTATTTTATGTTGCATGTTCTTTATGTCCCTTGCTCTGATATTTTAAGTAGATTAACGACCTCCTTTTTCCTTGCTATTGATTAAATATGAGATGATGGTTTTATATTTCTTCAGTATTTAGTGTAGCATGTTAGAGCTTGGTTGATGTTTTGAATGTTTGGCATAACTATAGGTAGATGGAATATTTCTAACCTTGTAGTATTTTTTGAAGTTTATTTGGTAAAGTTAGTAAATGCTTGCAGGAAACCCTTCTTACTCAAATCCCCAGAGAAGATGAGCCAAGATAACTAGCTATCCCCCCGAATAAAATAGTCACATCCCCAACTAAGCTCCTGCACTGTCAAGACCTGACTCTCACGTGCTTGAAGGCCTGTGGAATCTCACTTCCCCGGACAACCTTTACAAGTGAATTTGGCCTGTACCTCGATACCCGGTGACAACTTACATCTGTTGGCAGACCCAGTCACAAAGTCCCATCAACAGAAACTTGCGCTAGAAGGAGGGCATGAGCTTGTTCCCTTCTAAGGATTTTGATTTTACATCACCCAAGGGTTCCCCAAGTCATAGTTTTAGGAGTCATACTTTCAGTGGGATTGGATCATTTTCACCTGCAAGATTCGAAAGAGTCCTTAGATCAGCTCCCAATCCTGGAAGGTTTGTTGAACTTGAGCCTCCTGCTTGAAGGAAATGGACCCTGAAAGCTAAACCAGTCGCCATTGTATGGGGATATACTACAGCTCAAAATACCCAAGTTCCCCAGACAACCCTAGGAATTAACGCTCAACCTAGTCAAAACCTAATGCCCTCGATGGCTATGTATTTTGGAAACACCTGATCCCTGATGGGAACTTTTCTGGGTACAGCCAATGATCTTCCTACGTACCCAAAAAATATTTGTCCCCAATATGAGCATTTAGGCTCACAAACCGTAGAAGAAAATCTACAGGCATACAAAGATGCCATGAACCAACACCGAATCCAACATTAGGACATTGTGACCTAGATGTTCCCACTGTCCCTAGGAAAGAACGAGCTGAACTAGTACCTTAAGCTTCCTGCCAACTCCATCAATAGTTGGCAAGACATGGAGGATGCCTTCCTGGCTGTCTTTCATGTACACGTGGACCCAGTGTCATCCCACAGCTAGTTCATTTCCATCAGGAAGGAACCAAATGAGCCCCTTGCGGCATTCAACCGCTGGTTCTGACGTGCCCTGAAATGGTGTACGGGTCCCTTCATCCCATCCGCGGATGTAACTATCCAAACCTATTTTAACGCAATGGACCCTTTCGTTGCCACTCTCCTCTAGAAAACTACCACCCCGACTAATCAGGATACTTTGGCAAAGGTTTACAACCTGGCCTTGGAATTGCCCCATGGTCTTAACAAATCCCATGCGGGATTGGATAGAGCATGCCTTTTAACATGATACCCGATGAAACTTCTTACACCGAGGGATACAATCCCAATCAGGCAATGGGTGCCCCCGCGATGGCCATGAATCCCCCACCACCATCAACAGACCAGCAGGCCCAGTACGTATATCCCTCGCAAGTTCAGACAACACCGGGTCTGGAATCTTTTCCCTAGAACCAACCACAGAAAATGTAACAACCACAGACACAATCATCCAGAGTGCCTTTCTTTCAGTCATTCGTGGCTAGAGGATTGTTTCCCTCGACTCCAAAAAATGTTGCCCCTTTCCCAGAAAATCAACAACAACCATCACACTGTGATGCAAATACCCAGTTGACTGCCGAGGTTGAGTCCCTCCGGCGAATGTTTTCTACACTGACTGTGAACATGGGTCAGCTGAAGGTGGGGTCTCTTGCACCCCACAACACCAATTCCTAGAGAGGGAATATTTTCTCCGGCCAATAAAATAACAATGTTGGAGGAAGAAATTACAACAATGGGCCCCAGCCCAGTCAATAGCAATGGAACAACAATGCTAACACCAGAGGTCCTCCTCTGAACCAAAACACCAATCAGGGTAGCGCTAGACCTTCCCATTTCATGTCAGTCGCAAACTTCCAACCTATGACCAACTGGTGTAGATTGCACTACACAAGCTCTCATAATGAGGTAAACTATGCCACGTTGGAGAAATTCATCATGATTTCCTAGCTAGATAGACAAAAAGCATCTAACCCTACTCCCCTAGAGCCTCATATACAAGAACCCACTCATGGTGCCTTCACCTATGAGACCGTCTTCTTTGGAATGGACAAGGAAGATGAAAAAGAACCTAAACTACAGGGGTTCTTTGATGAATCTATTCTGGCCTTTAAATCCAATGCCTTCACCAACCCACAGACTCCCTACAACACTCAGAGTCAGGCTGGTAAAGGACCAGTTTACACGCCCACACCTCCCAAAGATACTCCTCCCTGGGACAACACGACTGATTGGTTCATCCCTCCAAAAGGCCCTGGCTCTAACCAAGCTAAGGACCCAGCCGAGGGAAGCCACCAATTCCTCAGAGGAAGGTTTGAAATTATGAAGGTATTAGAACAAACTACCACCTCCATGACCTTGATGGAGCTTTTGTTGAACTGTCCTGACTAGAAGAGGTCTCTTCTAAAGCTCTTGGGAAACTCAGAAGCCATCAGTCGCCCACCCAAGATTGTCTCTTTCAAAGAAGTCAATGCGGCTATCTTCTAGGGTAACACTGAGGATCCTCCCTTCTTACTAGGTTTGAACATACAAGGGAAGAATATACACAATTTCCTGGTAGACTTCGAGGCTTCGGGCAACATCATGTCTTTATCCATATGCCAGAAGCTCAAATTCTTTCCCACCCCGTCTAATGGCATAGTAATCCAACTGGATAAAATTATTGTAAAAATGGTGCATGAACTGAAAAACATCCAGATTCAACTCATCCAGGACCCTAGGATAGCTAGCATGATTGACATCCAGGTGTTGGACATCCCAGAGACTTATGGGATGTTACTAAGTCGCAATTAGTCCAAGTCCCTAAACAAATATTTCTCGACCGACTTTTCCCATTTTTGGCACCCCTGGGAGGGAGAATCTAACCATATCCGGGTTGAAAGTGAGCCCCAGATGAAATAGGCCCTCACCAAATTTGGGAGGGTGAATGAATCCTCTTCTCTGAGACTTCCCCCGGGGTGTACCAACCCCTTGAGATCTTAACATTCGATTTCACCCCCGGGGAGGACCCCATAGTCTCTCAGAGAACCCAAGACCTGGAAGAAAAATTGAGGGTTGAGTTTAACTCTCAACGTGCCGCAGCGACCCCATCCACACTCTTGTCTGACACTTGGTGTCAGGTGTATTATCAAAAATATTCTAAGCTAGAGTGTGAGCCTTGTCTTTCCGCTGCTACCCGACACATCAACGCCCTCCGGGAAAAAGAGCACACATCTAATTCCCTGAAACCTAGTATTTATGTCGGTGATGCCTCATTGGCACCGCCTGTCTGGGAATCTCTCTGGAGGTAAGCCTCACCCGTGTATCATCAGTGCCAGAGGAAACTCCTCCCAACCTTCCCAAGAACAGTCCAAAGACCACTTCATCTTCCTAGCCCTAGACAAGGAATGATGACTTGTGGACCCTTAATTTTGATGGGTCCTGATCCAAACAGGGTTGTGGGGCTAGAGTGGAATTGATCAACCCACGAGGGAAATCCTTCCTCACATCCTATAGGTTGCAATTTAATTGCATGAATAACATCATGGAGTATGAGGCTTTTGTCCTTGGACTTCTATTTGTACTAAGGAAAGGAATCACTCGCCTCTGGGCTTTGGGTGATTTAGAGTTGATTGTAAAGTAGGTTCGGAGTCAATACACCTGTAACGACAAAAGGTTGGCCGCATACTGCAACAGGCATAGAGCCTTATTGAGGATTTTGATGCCTTTGGCATTGATCTTATTCCCCGGAGATGGAATTATGTCCCGGATGCCCTTGCCATTTTTTCTAGCACGCTTGAGCCAATGGCTGACTCTTGACTCTAGAAATTTTCTGTTGAGATGATCCCCACCCCATCCATCCCAGACAATGTCACACATTTTCAGGTCTTTGAAGATGATCAGCATATCTTGGCCTTTATGGCCAATGTTGGTGTCTTTGAAGACCAGATAGTGGATGAGAGAGATCACAATGATACTGGACAGGGTGATGGAGACGACGAGATCATGGATCTACCAACCAACACCACCCCTAAGGGGATGGTCACACTTGAACGAATCTTCGACTCAGACCCTTAGGGCCGAGAAAAGATATTGTCCTCCTCTGAGGGAGGAAATTTTGAAAAGGTGAACATCGGCCAGCTTGGTGAAGAGAAAATGATACACATTGGCACCTCCTACTCCCCAGAGGAGACGGAGAAGATTATTGCAGTTCTCTGAGAATACATAGACGTAATTGCCTGGGGGTATGAGGATCTGAAGACATATGATACATCCATCATGACTCATACTATCCCACTGAAACCTGATGCTAAGCCTTTCCGAAAAAATCAACGACCGGTCAACCCACTGATTGAGCTTCTGATTCACCAAGAGGTTCAAAAATTATTGTCATCTTGGATAATCGTCCCAATCTGGCATACTACGATGGTCACCAACCTAGTCCATGTGAGGAAGAAAAGCAGCAAGATCCGCCTTTGCATGGATTTCCAAAATCTAAACAAAGTTTCCAAGAAAGATAATCACCCTCTCCCATCGTTGGAAGAGGTATTGCAAATCATGAACATATCACAAATGATGTCTTTCTTGGATGGGTACTCTGGGTATAACCAAGTCATGGTTAAATATGAGGATAGAGATAAAACAGTGTTTACCACCAAGTGGGGAATGTTTGCCTACCGTAGAATGACATTTGGCCTGATCAACGCAGGAGCCACATTTCAGAAGGCTATGGACATTGCGTTCGAGGACCTAGTGAACCGGTGTATAATCATCTATATGGATGATTTGACCATCTTTTCCCAATACAGGCATGATCATTCCGCCCATCTTGCCTAGATTTCTGAGAGATGTCACCGGTATGGAATATCCCTCAACCCTAAGAAATGTTTATTCGAGGTCACTGAAGGGAAGTTGCTTGGCATATTGTCTCCAAGAAGAGTATATCTATTGACCCTAAGAGAGTTGAAGTGCTACTAAACCTACAAATGCCTATCAGCAAGAAGGAAATGAGATCTTTCTTTGGAAAGATCAATTTTGTCTAGCGATTCATCACTGGATTCACTGAGATTGTAAAACCACTCAATGAGATGATGAAGAAAGATACTAAGATTGAGTGGAGCCCTGAAGCAAAGTGAGAATTCACTTGGATCAAAAAGACAATTGCGGAGGCCCCAGTCTTGGCTAGTCCAGACTATTCCCTCCCCTTTTACATTTATTCCTTTGCTTTGCTGCATTTTGTCATGGCAATCTTTACCCAAAAGGTCAAAGGGGAGGAACGACCAATAGCTTTCATGAGCTCCCCCTTTAAGAATGCCAAAGTCTGGTATTCACCTTTAGAAAAACATGTCTTTTCTCTCATTTGCACTATAAATAAATTCCAGCATTACATCCTCTAGAGCAAAGTGCATGCTATCATCCCGGACCAGGCCGTAAAATCCCTACTAATGCAAAGTGAATTGGGTGAAAGACGGGGGAAATGGATGGCCATCCTCAAAGAATACGATTTAGAAATGCAACCCATGAAGATAGTATGAGGCCAGGGACTATGCAGAGCGATGGCAGAAGAGACTCCACACATCGAATGTCAGACATATATAGTGGATTCCATCACTCAGGATCCATGGTACATAGACCTGGTGTACTTGTTGAATAACAAATGCTTGGAGGGATTGCCTCCAAACAAACATCGTGCCTTGCGATTGAAAAGCGCACACTTCATGATCAAAAATGTCATGCTTTTTCACAGGAACTATGAGGGAGTGTACCTCTGGTGCATTGATAGGGTTCAAGCTGCAAAGATAATCGAAGAATTTCATGGGCAGTTCAAAATCGGGCATGGCTCAGCTGACGCTATTGCGCATCAGATCCTTTGGGCTAGATAATATTGGCCTTGTATCTTTAAAGATGTCTACACTTATGTCAGAAAGTGTCATACTTGCCAGACTGTGGCACATAGTGAGCGGAATCTGGCTATGCCTTTGCAGCCGATCTTCAAAGCTAGACCTTTCACTCAATGGCCATTTGACTTTATTGGGGAAATCAACCCCAACTCATCTGCCAACCACTAGTACATTCTAACTACAACTAAATATTGCACCCAATGGTCTAAAGTGATCCCTTGTAAAAACAACACGGTCGATGTAGTCATAAAATTCCTGGAAGAAAACATTGTCACGCGATTTGGAATGCCTTTTGCTATAGTGTGTGACAACAGTCCGACATTTTCTTCGGCACAATTACTTGAATGGGCCTATGACAGGAAGATCACTCTGAAGTTCTCTAGCAACTATTACCCTCAGGGGAACGGTGTTGCTGAATCAACAAACAAAAATTTACTTGAGGTGATAAAACATTTATTGGAACAAAATCCCCAGGACTGGCACCAAAAGCTTAGATTCGCTCTCTAGGTGGATCGTATCTGAATAAACGAAGCCCTAGGGACTTTCCCATTCCACCTATTTTATGGCCAAAACCCAATATTCCCCATTAAATTATAGACCCCAATTTTACAGTTCATGCAGAAATTCTGCAACCGGGACAACATCGTGGAAGTCTGGCTCCTAAATCTGGTGCAAATGGAAGAAAAAAGAGACGTGGCCCTTGAACACTTTGCACGTCACCAAGTGGTAGTAAAATGATAGTTTGACCAACGATCCCAGTATAAGGCCTTTCAGATTTCGGACTTAGTCCTTTTGTGAGACAAATCCTGGGAAAAGAAGGGAAAACACACCAAATTTCAATGGCTCTGGCTTGGACCATACTTGATATCTGAGATCTATGGGGCAAATACTTATTAGCTTAGTACTACGACCAGAGAATTCATTCCATTTCCCATCAATGGAAATTTTCTCAAGCATTATTTCAAATTAGGTGAATTTATCTAGAATTGTACTTTATGTAAATCCTTTTCTTGTAAATATCTTTCTCGGTGCTCTGTTTGGGGTGCCTTGTAAATATTTTTGTTGGTCGTCCTCTGGGACTGCCCCCCTTGTTTTTCTTTTCATTTTGTTTTTGGCTTCGTTCTTTCTTTTTTCGGGTTCCCAATGTTTTGCTTGCCCCTTTTTGTAGACCGGTATGCTTCGCATAACATCTAGTCTCCGGAATGGTACCCTTTGCATTTTTGGTAAACTTGGAATCTATTGTTAGTATGGTGGAATTGGTCCGCACTCCGTAGTTATTTTGTGAGTTGGGTAATAGGCTATGAGTAATCTTCATTGAATTCATCCCTAGAAGTCTAAAAATTAGTTAAATCAAAACCAAAAGAAACAAGTAATTGGACACACTCAGAGTAGATCGATCGCACTAGTTTGTTGGCCCAATTCTGAAAACATTTAAATTATTTCTAGGTCCAGAGTTCTCTTCCCCATTTGGCAATTTGAATTGGATGGAAAGGTGAAAGAAGTACCACCTCAGAACTTGGCTAAGCTTGAGGTCCCAGGTGAAAGAAGTACCGCCTTCCCATTCAGAAAAGGAAAGAACTAAAGAATGAAGAAATTCTGGTATCTGGGAGAAACGAGCAAGATTTGAGGACTTTGGTTTGATATATTTAGTGCCTCTTCTCTACTTCTCCCAGAGGTCATTCGCTTGATTTTCTTTCAAAGAACACACTTCACAACTGACAAAAGACCAAGGATTGAATCACGTATGGGCTGGATTTTCTCAGACACCTCGCGCCTTACAAGAAGGATGCTCTAAGTAAAGATTAATTCCGGTTTTACTAACTAGAGATTCTGTAGTTCTCGAATGTGCTAAGGCATTTGTCCCAGATAGTTGCCATTTGCTATGCCCTGCATACCCGTCCCTACATTTTGTGTGCAAAATGTTGGGTCCCCTCTTTTCGCTTTGGCTCTTGCCTTGTTTTCCTTATTTTCTTTGTTTTCTTCTCCAGGATTTTCCTCCTGTGGGGTTTGTTTTCTTTCTTTTTTTTTCTTTCGCACTTCTGCGACCCAGTCCTAGAGTTTGTTTTTCTTTCCAGAGCTAGATTTCAGACTTTGACATTCTCCACCACGATGTCTTCTTCTTGTGAGAAGGTATGGTTACATGGAATCCTCAGGCCCGGAGTCCGGAGGTTTGCCTTTTATAGAGTTTACGAAGAAGAGTGTAACTTGTTTTTACCCTAAGAGTATAAATGGAAATTACCCATCACTTTCACAGTTACCGCGATTAAAACACTTAGAGCATTCAGAGTGATTAAACTGTGATTAGGCTGCGAGTTGGTTTGTGCTTAGTGGTCGATTACCAGTTGATTTGCGATGTATGTTCATGATCATTTGAGGGTGGACTTGTTGCAGAGTGCTCCTAGTGTGCTTCTCTCTTGTTCTTTGTCTCTCAAGGTAGCTCCTCGGTTTGTCCTCTGGTCTCTTGGTGTTTCTTTTTTTCTTGTTGTTTCCTCTTTGGTTTCGCTTTGTTTGGTTTTGCTGGTTCGCCTTTTGTGTTTTTATTTTTGGTTTGCCTCTCGTTGGTGGGTTGGCTCTGCTAGAGGGTTGTTCGCCCTCTGTGCAGTTGTAAACTAATGTATACATTGTATTTTTCCTTAGGGTAGCTCTTGTACTTATGTAAATATTGTATAAATCTGTAAACAGTTTGTAAATACTGTGTATTTTAGTGTATATGCATCTTGGCCTTCGGCCCTCTATAAATTCATGTATATATTTTATGTGTATCCTTCTAAAAGTTGACTAGTTCATCGCACTCTATTGTGTTTTCACTCACCATACCGATCTCATCGAGAGGGAGTCACCACGGCTCGAACTCGACACCTCACTGGTTCAAGCCATGGCAAATTTCTCTCTCCTTTGTCTCATCACCTTAATGGTGAGATTAATCTCCCACGAGTAGGAATTCAAACCATATCCCATCTGGCATTCAATTTACCCCGTGTCAGCCCACTTTTCACCATTAATGCCTTTATGTCGCCTGTCACATGACCACGTGCCAACCCACGTCAGCCAATTATGGTTTCCTACTAGTCACATCAACATGACAATAGCTAGTTTATCTAGACTCTGGGTCCTGAGCAATCCCTTGTCTTGCGTCTCCTCCTGTCACTTGGTTCAACACCTCGAAGTCCTACTCACACCCATCTTTAAGTATTCCAAGATTTTTTATGTATGCTAACACTTGTTGGACAGGTATAGGGTGGTGACGAATTCCCCAGAGTTTCTAAATCCCTTTTTATATGTATCATGTTCTAATGGTTCTCCGGTCTTGTAGGTTGTGGATAATTGATTAGGATGTCTGAAGTAATCACCCCTCCTGATAGCCCGGAGCTACCTACCACTTCTACCCAGGCGGCCAAAAAAACTAAGGTCGAGAAGATGTTAGCAAAGCTGCCCTTGACATCCAAATATCCAAGGGAGGGTGTTCTCATGGGATCCAAGGTGGATTCCAAAGTCCAAGAAATAATAGACACAGAGCCCAAACTTTGGGTTGAAATGCAAGGCTTAATCCAAGCCGTCTACAGATTGAAATCCACCGCAGACAATTTGGCCACTCAGCTCGCCACCTCTGGCATCATTAAGGTAGTGAACTTTCCTTGTTTAGTGCAATCACTAGAGTTAATACTCCAAATGGAAACTTTGTACAATGCAACTACTCGGACCATTCTGCTTCCAGATCCCCGACCATTACAGTATCCAGCAATAGTTGTCACCCTGGACGCAGCAAATTTTGCCTCAGGGCTAGGGATCCCATAGTTCAATGGGTCCATTATCCAAAATTGGGCCAGACATTGTAGGAGTTCAAGGATGCTACCCTTATCTCCCGACAATATCTCAATAGCCACTGGCTGAAGTCCCCAAAGAGGGATTGTAGGAGGATGAAGTTGGAAATTCCCCGCGGGGAGTTCAAAGAGCCCATTCAAGAATGCATTATATTTTTATGCAGGATATTTGGATTGCCCCATGCCTGGGATTTCTCAGTGTGGATGTACTACTTTCTTTACTGCATCACCACTCCCAGTCAGACCTTAAACTGGGTGGCCATCATAGCCAATCATGTGGACACGCAGTTGAAGGGCATCATCCAGAGTTCCAAGTTTTACATGACATCATACGTACTATGGGCATTATCCCAACAAAGACTGGCCTTTCCAGGTTTAGGAATAGTTTGTGAACTTGGAAACAGGCTGCGCCAATTGACACCATGGGATCATTATCCCCAAATACAATGGGAACTCAGTTTCCTAAATTTCTGTCGGGTAAATGATGCTTTCATTTACCAAAACATTCTAACACTTACCCGGGATTCTGGGTACCGATTGTCACATGAGGCGATAAATTTGGTCATCACCTATGGCCACTACTTTATTCAGTTCCAGCACCACACCTACATTTGGGTGACCAGCTTCTCTAGGAAGCCCCATCTTCTTCCCCGGTATTGCGGGGACATAATTATTCTTTTGGCGTTCTACCTGCAGATGATGGACTTGCACACCTTCTTTACATTGAAGAAGGTCATCAATGTCCCATTCCCATTTTAATGCAGGAATTATACATGCAACCTCACCAGGGAAAGGGAGGTAGATAATCAATTGAAAATCCTGGGACTGGTGGAATTCCACCACGTCAGGAAAAACTACGATATTCTAGGCAAGATTTCCACAACACTTTCTCTAGCATCCCCACCACATGAAGTAGATATTGAAGATTTTTGGGTGGACTGCCAAGATAGTTTTGATCTCCAAGCCCGACAATATTCATGCATATCCAAAGGACTCATGAAGGTGCTTGACCTTCAAACTTTTTCGAAGGGATTTTCATATGACGGGCCGCTGGAGGACGCAACATAAAAGGGGCAGGGATTAGAGAAGTTAGATCTTCCTTCGGTAGACTGGGCCACCCCTGAAGACTTAACAATCAAGGGAGCATGCACCCTATTTTGGAAGAAATTCACCAATATTTATCCTGGGTGTGTCCCAAGAGCACCCAAAAGAAACCAATGGTCAGAAAGGTCATTCCATCTTCTGCCAACGCCGAACCCAGCACAAGCAAAGGGAAAGAAAAAGAAGGCGCACATGCCAAGGTACCTCCCCAAGGTCCCACCTCTTTGATGGTATAATTATAGAAACAAATGGAGTCAATGAGGCTATCCATCCAACAGATAAGCACGTAGATATCTTCTGGCCACCTTGTAATTCTGATGGCGTCTGCTCGCCTGATGCAATCCTCGTCATTGGCCGCGATGATTAGTAGACAGACTTTCGCCAAGGCAGAGTCTATGAGTATTTTAGAGACCGGGGTTCCACTGATGAGAAAGAAGAAGAAAAGGGTGACCCCCACACCAATCATAGCTGCTAGCCTTGGTATGACATATTTACCTCCTGTAGATGTCAGTTCGGATTCCCCTGGACTAGAAAATATTTCTGACTCCTCGCCCCTGCATGATGACTTTGATGACACTTTCTCAGTGGACGAGCTCATGGACCTTCAACAAGGTATAGGTCACATGGTGGAGGAGATTTTCACTCAAGAGAAGGAAGATATCCCTATAGAACAGGACATCCCAAAATAGGAACCTGCAATAGAGCAGGAAGTCCAGGAAGAAATACAAGAGGAACAACAAGAGCAGGAAAGGAAAGAAGAAACACCGGCCCAAGAGGTTGAGAATCAACCAAGGCAAATGATAGATGAGCGACTGATCATCACACTCTAGACGCCTTTGGTTGTTCTGGGTGATCAAGTTCCCCGGAGTACATTTGGTGAGATAGTGAAAGTAGCGGCATCGCTGAACTTTAGCCAACGACCTCACCCACTGCCACAAGATATTTCAGTGGAGGAAGAGATTCCAACAGAAGAAATAAGCAGGGCCAGAGAACAATACCAACAATAAGACCGGGAAATCCCTGAAGAAACAAGCAATACAGATGCAGGCAGGGAAGTCCTGGACTCAACCAACTAGGAATCTAGCATAGAAAAAAATACTGAAGGTCTCAAGGACCAGGAAAAGGAACAAGAGCAAGAAAAGGAGATAGAGCCTGAAGAAAATGTACATTCTGGGAACACACCGCCAAGTTTAGAGGGGAATCTAGATGCTCAGGTCCTAACTACAAAGTCGCCCCAGTCACCCCAATGGCTAGTGGAATCAAGGAAGAGGAAGGCCCTGGTGGTAGCAACAAGTGCTCCACTCTCCTTGGCTGAAATGATGGCCAGAAATGCAGAGGCCCAAAAGCCCAAGAAAGTGCGAATAGTCCATACTCTCTGGACTAGGCCGGCGAGAAACACAGTTGCGACTATCGCAACACCCCCTCCAGGTGCAGATGCAACGGCCGTAAGGCCCAAAGACTACAACATCACAAAAGTGGCACTAGGGAGGATAGACAAGCAAGGTGAACTGGATTTTCCAAGGGAGGCCACCAAAGCAATAGAGGCCAGATATATCAAGCAGGGCCAGAAGTTGAAGGAGGAAAGAGAGACTAATGCCAATCTCCTCGCACTTCTGGTAGAACTTGCACAGCCATTGGCCGAGATCCACCCAGGAACCCCTTCCTCCAGATTTCCACTTGCGTAGGGTGACGTGGATTCTCTCTGAGCCATGAAGAAGAAGGCATAGGCTATAGATGGGTGGTCCACCGAGCAGGTAGCCGCCATAAGACAATTTCTAGCAGCGTCCCTCCTAGACCTTTATCGGGTCGACACCCTTATCGGCCAAGCAAATGTCTCTGCTCTTATATGGGAGCAAGATTTAGTGAAGTATGAAAAGTGGAAGGCTAGGCTGGAAGAAATTCGCAACATCGGGGAAGAAGCTACCACAAAGGCGGGGATTTTGGGAAATGAATCATATGATTCCCTCCAGGCCCAGTACTCCAGACTCTACCTCAAAATTGAGGTGTGCAAGGAATTGGTTAAGGCCTTGAAAGAAAAGGTTATTGTAGCCCAATACCCCTTAGGCCTATTTCAAGCATTTTTAGTTGGAATATCGCAGGTCGATCCCTTCACCACCGGAATGTACACCCCAGAGGAATACATCCTCAGCAAATTTGATGAACGGGTGGATTCCATGTATCCAGCTGCCGGAGATTTTGACCAGGGTAGGTTATCTAGACTATCCAAGACAATGATCTGGTCGCATAACGCCATAAAAATGGTGGATGAATTCTGGAACAGGGCTGGAGATGTTGAGGAAACATTGGATGTTGTTCACAGTCGATGGGACAGTCTTAAAGATATAGATGAAGAAGGTATAAGACAGGTGTTGGAGACATTGAAAAATAATAAGGAACAATAAAGTTCTCCAGAGTCCAGAGAATTCCATCAACCATGTATCAATTGCATTCTTTATTCTTAGGGGTGCAAGCCTCTGGATCCCGAAGTTCTGGATCCCAATATTTTGTATTCTTTCAGCGACTAGTATCTTGGTTCCCAAAACTGACCAGTCACTATCAGATGGTTAATAAAGATGTCAAAAAGTAGGTAACTACAACAAGGCATGTCGGCTCAGAGGATGATTCTAACAGGTGGTCTTCCCAAGGCACTACTATGACGTAACACCTGGCGCATCGAAGACAATGAGCCACTTTTCTCATTAATGAGGCATGTAGCCTCGATCCTTGGGGGATCAAATTTCTTCTTTTCTCCTCCTGACTCTCTTCTCGAGGGCGATTCTTCTACTCCTTCCTTGTCTTATTCTTCTAACATGTCAGACCTTCTCCATCTCGAGGTCTTTTGTAACGTGGCACAGGTAGTACTGGCCACCGGAAATAGTCTTATATTGTTAAGTGTTAAGTGAGTTAGGTTAGTTTTTAGGTCAAATCTTGTGTATAAATAATAAGTTTGACCTCATTCCAAGGGTCGGCGAAATTGATGATTTTGCAGTCCATAGCTAATAGCATTTCAATTTTCTCAGTTCTTAGTTGCAGAGCTCAATGCTCCTTAGTTTTAGAAGCTTTTAGTAGTTGAATGCTCCCCTTGAGCCACCATTGTTGTACGCACCAGTGCTTGCTGGAAACTTTTTAACAAAGAAGGAAGGATTCTATCAATGATGTTGTTAGCGTTCTGATCTCCATGTTAAGAGTATTTTATGTTTCATGTTCTTTATGTCCCTTGCTCTGATATTTTAAGTAGATTAATGACCTCCTTTTTCCTCGCTATTGATTAAATATGAGCTAATGGTTCTATATTTCTTCAGTATTTAGTGTAGCATGTTAGAGCTTGGTTGATGTTTTGAATGTTCGGCATAACTATAGGTAGATGGAATATTTCTAACCTTGCAGTATCTTTTAAAGTTTATTTGGTAAAGTAAGTAAATTCTTGCAGGAAACCCCACTTACTCAAATCCCCAGAGAAGACGAGCCAAGATAACCAGCTATCCCCCTGAAAAAAACATTCACATCCCCAACTAAGCTCCCAGACTGTCGAGACCTGACTCTCACATGCTTGAAGGCCCGGGGAATCTCACTTCCCCGAACAACCTTTACAGGCGAAGTTGGCCAGTACCCGGTGACAACTTACATCTGTTGGCAGACCCGGTCACAAAGTCCTGTCAACATGTCCATCTCTACTTGCAAAGCCTAGATACCCTCAACTAAAAATTTAAAAACCTAAACCTTCAAACTACACATAGACAATTGTAATTCTACAGATCTAAAAACTTAAAACTAGAGGCTGAAAGGAAAAAGAACATTGAAATTAATGAAGAAGAAAGAAAGAACTTTTATAAATATCCCTTGCACATATCTTCGGTATCTTTAGGTAAATCATTCTCATTAATGCATGAGTGTGGGAAATTACTAATACAGTCACTATACTAATAAATTATAACTATAATTTGTACTAGTACAAATTTGGAAACTATGTCTGATGAGTACCAGTGGATTGTCGCAGTACAAGACATTCATTTCTTGCAAGTTACCATCCCAGACTTTCCACATGTCTGCATTCTGAAGAATTCTTGCAAAAAACTATTTCTTTCAATAAACTAGGCCTGAGAAAAAACCTCATCCATTGATTTACGATCAATCAGCAGTATCGATTAATATAGATACATTGTACAGTTATAAAATAATATATTTAAGGTACGTGTCGACCGTGTCCATACCATGTGCAGTGATGGCAGACAACTTGGCAACTAAAAAGGTGATATTAACTCGACGAGACATTACAATTATTATATGTTTAATGAATTGGCATTTGGCATCGTCCCAGAGAACATACGTGTCATCGTTTCGGTGACTTTGTAGAGAGCTTTGTTTCTTCAAGAAATTGGGACCAAAATTAAACTTCAGCCATTGATCTAGGATCATCAAACGGTCTCAAATAATATATTTAACATTATAAAATGATGGATGTTAGGTTATGTGTCCATGTTAGGTTATGCCATATGAGGAGTCCCATCCTTTGAAAATCCCCAATAAAATATTTATTTTTCCCATAATTAACAAAATATTAGCCAATAAAATAAATAAATTTTCAAATGGTAGATAAATTTGCCAGTACAATTATTTTTTTTGGATTTCGAAAGAAAATCATTCGCCTCGTATATTTATTTTTTTTTACTTCAAAAGAAAAAAAAATTGCCTCATACAATATATATTTCTCCCCACATTAATGTATTATTCACTAGGATTTTATGGAATTTTCATTCGGTAGGGAAAAATCGTCAATACAAACTATTTTATTTCCCAATTTGGAAAAAAAATTGCCTTCACCAAGAAAAATTTCCCCCTAAAATAATGTAGGATTCGCGAGGATTTTACACTTTTTCCAAGGAGGGAGTTTCTTAAAGTTACCCTGGTGAATGGCTCTAATAGTCTGTGAGCTGGCCTCAGCAACAATATTAGGATGTTTCACTGTAGGAGGGGGTGAAATATCGGGGGAGACATGTGTGTGGGATTTCACTTGGTGTGCCCATGGCCTTTCTTGAGGAGCGCCTAAGCCTATGCCCTAGTTCGGTTTCATGCTCCAATAGTTTACCTTGTGACCGAGCACAAATCCATCATACAATTTTCTTTAAAAATATAATGGGACATCCAAATTGTTGTGGGGTGGTCTATCAAAAACCATCCACCAGCAGTCCCAAAAGTGGCCACGTATCGCATCATTAGTGCACTATGTAATTGACAACTTGGGATTTTTAGGTTCCACTTTAAATCCCATTTTGGGATCCACAAAAAGGTTAGATATGTCATTTTTATTTATATTTAGGTTCATATCCTGATCATAATCAAGCTCATCATCAAACTTGGCATGCATGGAATTGCGCCAAAGAAGTGCAGCATTATGTTGCTCTGTAAGTTTCTCCATGTTTTTAACAATAGATTTCAGGATGGAAAACATGGGGTGCAATGGGGGGATATTGGCATATGTAGTCTGAAATCCTCTAATCTGATTTAGACTTTCTCCTATAAGATCCTCTAAAGGTCAAGGGTTTAGGATTGGTTGGTCTTTTGGAGGTGGGGGATTGTGTCTAGGTGGTTGCGGGTTTTTGGAGGTGGTTGTGGATTGTTTGTGGGATCATTGGGAGGGTTTTGTGCTTGGTTTGAGCCCATGTCTGATTACAATAAAAATAAATATGCAATTAGAATCAATTTTTAAAAATGATAAACAAAATCAAATAAACCCTAGTTTTTATCAGAAAACTACCAATTTTATTTTAAAAACATTAATTAACAAAAACAAATTAAAATTTGAACGTGCCTATTGAAATTAATAACAAATTTGCAATGGCAACAACATATGTCCAATTTTATATCAGATATCAGATAGGGTTGTGTTTCTCAATGTTTTCACAATGAAAACTGAGAAACACAACCCGCGGGTTTAAATTAGTTTTACTGGAAAAAAATTAGATATCTGATTGGCTTGTGCCTTGGCTTTTGGTTTGGTCATGTGTACTAACACATAGGCCTACGAAAGTCAACACACTTTTTAGTGCATTTTTTGATGAGTCAAAAGAGAATTTTTTCACATCGCCACTTTTTGGCATACCATGATCCTGCACATACCCGTATGAAACTCTACAAGGGAAAGGCTACCATCACAATGCTCATCCGTCACAGTACCAAAAACATTGGTAGCCAACATCTGACAAGAAGCATCAAAATGCTCAATGGTTGTGGCAATCTAATTGTCATTCACCTTTGGCTGCCCAACCAAATGATGTATCTGAAATCCATGATGACCATGCACACTCTCTGACCCACAATCTGCACTATGATATGAGGTTGTATCTACATCGCTCACCTCCACAAAAGTAGCATCATGTGTTCTATCTTCATTGCACCCATCAACCAATCAGGTAACGCTGCTAAGTGATGACATGTAACTGATTGAATGTTTAATAATGTTAAGTTGAAAGATAATGCAGGTCATTAAATCAGTTAATGGATTGTATTGTCATTGATGTCAACTTGATATCATCTGTATGGTCATGTAAATAATTCCAAATACTTTAGAGAACCAAAGAAACCAAAGTTATGCTTTCAGCAATGCATAAAAGGCAAGCATTCACTAAGTGACAAATTACACTGACAGAGTGCACACCGAAAGACAGAGCAAAGATGAACAGTCATAGTGATACCAGATGATCAGAAGCATAGTGTTGCCCGACAAAGAAAACTACAAAATGTCCGACAAGAAAATTCATAAGGTTGCCCGACAACCAAAGATACAGAGTTGCCTGATGAGTAAAATTCCAATGATGCCCGACAGAAGGAGATCACAAAGCTAATTGGAGTCTCACCGACGGATCAATCAGTTCTCATAGATGACTAATTGCAGTGGTGACCGACAGAACTAAGGGTTCAGAAAATGACAAAACATCTAGCTGGCAGAGCTAAAAATAGACTTACCTGGTTGTCTACATTGTTTTATTCGACCAGAGATAAAAGATTGATTTAAAGCTGACTTTTACAGTTGGAAAGAAGATATCTACGAGACAAATCGGGAATTATGCTTTAAATCTAATTGGTTGGATTGTTTATCATGCCATGAATCAAGAATCAAGAATCAAGAAACAATGAATATTATGTCTATATAAGAGACAAGCTTAATTCATTTACGAATGGGATTAAGAGGAGTGAATAGAAAGAGGATGTTGAAGAGAAACTGATGAAGAACAAATTCATACAATGTTGATCAAACAAGCTGAAGGAAGAGCTAAGGAATTTTGCAGACACCGACGAATAGTGAGCACAGCATCACAGAGCAGAAAATATGGAGCACAAGGATTGAATTGATACATTGGTCAGAGAGGTAATGTACTTAAATAGATCTAAAAATACGCAATTCAAAGTTGCAATATGAACAGGTCATAGTGTTTCAGTTTAACCATTGAAGCATAAAGTCTCTTAGTCGAGCAAGACTTAACAGTCCTCTATATATTGAGGTACATCTCAAGGAGTGCCAAAAAGGTTGATTCATGAAAGTAGCATTGCACTTGTCTGATACCTATTGACAGTCTAAGAAGGAGATTGATTCAAGGATGGTAGCAATAGATGCCCGATACTAAGTGACAACCTCTATGTATAAAATCCTCTAACAAGGTCACACTTAACAGTGTGTTTGTAACCTTTAACAGGGTTGGCTCCTAACAGGG